>JAOBRB020084274.1:3291-24052 GCA_027575285.2 Zoanthus pulchellus
TCTTATACCTTTATCCTTAATGGCACCGGAGACATTGCTTGTTATTGGGGGATCTTAAACAACAACTCTTATACCTTTATCCTTAATGGCACCGTAGACATTGCTTGTTATTGGGGGATCTCAAACAACAACTCTTATACCTTTATCCTTAATGGCACCAGAGACATTGCTTGTTATTGGGGGATCTCAAACAACAAAACTGGAACTCAAACGACGGCTGTACAAAAATCACACTTCTGGATTTTCATTTACTTTTTTGTAACGGTAGTTACGGTTTTGTTTGCTTGCTTAAAACTTTGTGAATAAAAAATATGGAATCACTCTCGCAAGCTCTTGCGTTGGCGATTAAACGTCAATGATAGTCGAGCTGAGCCAAAAACTCTCATCCAGCCCTCATCTGTGGGCTCTCAACGACTGCCATGACTGTATGACCCAACATTTACGGAGTATACGAGTATCAGCTTGAGTGCTCACCGCGAAGGCTTAGAATCCCATCCAGGGAGACTTAAAAACTCTCTATTCCCATTGGAGAAATGTTAGATAAGTGCCAGCTCCATAGGGCTCTTATTTCGTAAAGGAAGCTTTTAAAACAAAAAATAAGCTCAGACAAACCCGGAGTCGCTAATTACCAACTAATTACATCATCGTTCTTCCTGCGAGGTGCAAATTATCCTAACAACCATTCTGTAACAACGGCATAAAACTTGTTCGTAAACCTGTTTGCCTACCTTGTTATCACCGACTTGTTGTCTGCTGTGAATCATTTGTTTTATTATGTTGTCAATTTCAACTTCTTCGTGACTCGCTTCTCTTTGGCTGTCCTGATTCATATTCTCCTTACTATCGGCTGCAGACCGATGCCTTTCCGAGTACTTGTCTTTAATAACCTGAACTTTTTCATCAAATGATACTTTTCGTGTTAGGCACGCTTTTCCAATGACACCCTTTGGAACGCTGTCTTCGCTCAGTGGGGCATTAGAAGTTTTTGTCTCCATGATATTGAATTTGTCGTACGAATTCTCGAGTCCTGTTCCATGGAACCAAAAAGAAAGTAACATGAACTGATTGTACTTATAACAACCAAAGGACGACGGTTCTCTTGCTTTGTGCATCTTTGGTAGCCCACAAATTCTGGGTTACCAAATCATTATTCATAACTTCTAGGTGCAAGGCAAGGGAACTAGTACTGGGGGCTATACCTGCGTTTCGCCCCATTGTGTGGTCCATTGGGACGTATAACTACAACCTGTCCTGCTTATTACAACCTCAAAATTGCATGACATAAAAGTTCGATTTATAATTTAAAAATTAAGTTTCTTTTACAGTTGCAAACGGGTACTTCGAGTAAAACACTTAACATGATACAAAACTATGTAGCGATGGACTACATGTAGCTACAGGTGGAGTCAGGTTGGCATAGTGGTCATCAGTCGTGCCTCCCACCTCTACGACCCGGGTTCGATTCCTGGGCTCGGCATGTGGGCTGAGATTTGTCGATCTCAATCTAACTTCGAGGGTTTTCCT
Organism: Zoanthus pulchellus; assembly: GCA_027575285.2. Taxonomy (NCBI): domain Eukaryota; kingdom Metazoa; phylum Cnidaria; class Anthozoa; order Zoantharia; family Zoanthidae; genus Zoanthus; species Zoanthus pulchellus. Next base: position 4,816 of record JAOBRB020084274.1, read on the forward strand.
CCGGGCACTCCGGTTTTCCTCCGTCTGCAAATTCGACTTTCACGCCAAGATCTGAGCCGTCGAGCGATTAAACGTTGGCCTCTGACTAGAAAGAATGGGCAACCACTTCCTTCGCAATTGACGTTAAATAAAGTATTTATTATTTATTTATTTATTTATTTATTTATTTATCTATTATTATTTATTTATTAACAGCAATAAAGCTCTTGCCTTTGGCGAGTGATATAGAGCAAATGGTTTTTCTTTAATATTTTTTTAGTTTTCAAAACGACCATCCTCTTGTGTACCTTGTGTTACTCTTATAGTTAAATCAATGTCTATGCACAGCAAAGACATTAAAATATATATACAAGTTCCATAACACAATTAGCCAAGATTACATTAATTTCACTCATTAATCTTCAAATTGTAATATAGGTCCACTTATACTTCAAGGAAGTTGAGTTAATTCGACTCATAAATCCTCAAACTGCATTAAGTCCACCTACACTTTATCAAAATTGTATTAATTCCTTTCATAAATCCTCAAATGGTATTTAATTCCATTCATACTTCATCCAAATAGTATTATATTAAATCCACATATAAATCCTCCAATTTTTCTAAGTCCATTCATACCCATCAAAACTGTATTAATTCCATTCATAGGTTATAAATTGTATTACAAATTCTAATAATACATCATCGGAATTGTGTCGATTTTTCACGTACTTCATCCAAATTGCAGTACTTCCACTCCTTCACAATCCATTCTGTACCAATTTTACTCAAATGTACATCATCTGAATTGTATCAATTCCACTCATACATATAGTCCATTTCGTACTACTTCACTCATATAGATAATCCATTTTTTACAAATTTCATTCATCATCCAAAATGTATCAATTGTAATCATAATCAATTTGTACAATTTGTAAACGCGCTCAAAACTAGGACCGAAATGCATTCTTCTGTAGTAACTAACACACTATAATAAAGGTTACCTGATTCACTAGTGTATACTTCAATCCTCATTGCGATATGATTATGCCATGATTGTGGTATAATCCTCAAATACCTAGTGTTTAACGATCGTTCAAGCGAATTCATAACCGCACTTTCATGATCGGTATTTGCTTGAAAAACCTATAAAAATAAATTACGATAATTATAATGACTGTATACGTACAACGAGCTATATCAAGCGCTATCGGTTGATAAAATTCATAAAAACTGATAAGCTCTTTTCGGGTGAAGATCACGTGACTACAACTATGTTAAATTAATCAGTAAAATATTATCCCAAAATGGGAAAGAGCTAGCAGAAAAACATCGGCCATAAAAATTTATCTACTCTACAAAATATGATAAATACAGAATTATTAAACATTCATACCTGGCTATGTGTTAACAAACTTTCTCTGAATATTGAAAAATCTCACTTTGTTCTCTTTCATTCTCAACAAAAGAAATTAAAGAATTTTCCATTCCATCTCAACTTGAGCAACAAAGAATTAAAAAGAGAGTTATCTGTAAAGTATCTTGGTATATGGATAGACTCAAATGCACTTAAATTGGAAAAATCATGTGGAGTTAATAACTAAAAGAATTAGGAGAGGTATAGGGATTTAAAGTAGGCTAAGGCACTTTGTAGACCAAAGTGTTTTGCTGAAGTTATATTATGCCTTTATTTATCCATTTTTAAGTTATGGTATTACTGTCTGGGGAACTACATATAAATCTACTCTCAAAACTGTTTTAGACTTCAAAAGAAAGCAATGCGCATTATAACTTTTTCAAAGTTTGATTGCCATTCTAGTCCACTGTTTAAGTCACTCCAGATAATTAAATTCTTTGATCTTATTCTATTCCATATAGAAATTTTTATGTATAAATTTCACAACAACCTCTTCTTCCAGTTACTTTTCATTCTTATTTTATTAGTGCTTCAAATGTCCATAGTTACAACACTTGTTTTGCATCAAAGCAATCATACCATATTCCTAAAGCAAGAACTAATTATGGAAAATTTAATATACGATTTCAAGGACCCTTAATTTGGAATTCGATTGAAAACGATATCAAGCTCTCTTCAATCTCATTATTTAAGAAAGAAATAAAAAACTCCTTTTTAGATAATTACTGGAATTGTTATATTCTATATTCTATAGATCTAATGGCTCACATTTTCTTATACTGGTTTCTTACTATATATAATATTTTAATTGTAACTTTGTAAGGCTTTGTAATTTTGTATATGTATGTGTGTATGTGTGTTTCATTGTTGCTGTTATCCAACCGACCTCAATATGTTTCGATTTGTGCTACTGATTGCCTGGTATTATTAGCCTTGGTTATTTCAGGCAACAGTCCCCTCTTCTTTTTCATATCAAAACACATATTTTATTATTGTAATATTCGGGGGAAAAAACAAAGGTTGTTGTTGTCCGATAAAAAAGCTGAGTTTCAGTTGTTAACTTCATTGTAAAAATGGCAAGCAAAAGAATGTAAGGATTACAAACCGACAGTATTTGAAAAGCGTAAAGGGGCGGATACATGGTGCAACATTTTATTTAAAATTGCGCACAACAAACGTTTTTAAGGTACAAACACGCGCCAACAAAATCACGCAACATTGCGCGGCGTGGTTACCCAACAGCACAACAATCAAAATGGCGTCATGCGAGCGTTCTTAAAACTTGTTGTGAGCAATGTTGAAAGAATAGAGAGCGATTCAGCTTCAGTTTTGTCGCGTACAATGTTGCACGAAACAAATTCATCGGTTGATACAGAATGTAAGGAGTTGGAGAGAAGAGCGTTAGGCCTTAGCTCACAAAACAATTTTCATGCAATGAACACTTTGGAAAAGATGTAAATCCTTTACGAGCCATGTACCCCATGGAGCCGGCGTTAATTTCCTGTTTCTTTGATGTTATTTGAATAAGACTTTTTATCTCTCCCTGGAAGGAACATTAATCCATCGGCAGTTACCTGGTATTCATTTACTTAGCCCAAAAGGATTGAAATCCGAGTTAGTTTGAGGATAACAATATGAAAAACATTACATTCGTTTCTCAAACCTTTTTACATAGTAGAGTGCACATTTATCTGTACCGGTGTGTAAAACAAAATAATCACCATATGTTAACAAACCGGACCTAATCCCAAATCAGCACACAGTGGCGAGATGGGTAACCGTTGCCATGTAATTACGCAGATTTCAATATCATCACCACCACTCCTGCAGCCATGAGTCACAGTTTTCATAACTAAGATGTGGTTGACACAATCGATACTATAAAGTTTTACCTTATCGATTCCCGACTCTCTGTATGAGCTCCAGTTCTTCCCGTCCTTACTATGAGAGATACGAAACGTTTTAACGTACCAGCCTCCATTGTCTGTGAAGTCTGCACGGCCCTGAGTTGCGATGGCACAAACACCGAGAACTTCACCTGTGAGAATGATTTTATAGTCAACGTATAGTTAAAACTAACAAAATACAGTAAATACTACTTTGATTGTCGCAGCTAAATAAATTTAAAGCCAAATGAATAACAAGGAATTAGTCACAATAACAGAAGACCTGAATAGCACGTAAAATGAAGGTCTTTGATCAAAGAGTGCGTTTTCAAACAGTTTAGCATGACCGAACTACAATTTTGAAGTCATGAATATACTAATAAGCTATTGAGCCCATTTTCAAACACTGGTTGAAACTTGAACAAAAATGTCTAATAAGTTCCACAACAAATCCCGGTTGAAAAATATCAATGATTTGGCAATCTAGATATTAAAACCTAACATATGGAATCAACTGGTTTTTTCGTGATATACTTGCAGTTTTAGTATTCGTTTCAAAGAGTGAGAGTGTCAGTCCCAGATTATCGAACTAGACCTGAGGATTCTATTACTAATGCTATGCAAATAAGAAACTCTCCAAAAAGAAAAATATTAAGTTTATTCAAGATCTTACCAAAGTCCACCTGGAGGTGCTGTGATTTAGAATTGTTCTTAGCACACCAAGAGCCCATCTCTGTTTTCTCTGGTTTGCGGTTTAGTCTTGCCAGACACGCTCTGGCGGTGTACATTAGATTCGATGAGGATGTTATGGCGCTGTCGGGTATCGTACCGTCCTCGATCCCAATTGCCCGACTAACTAAATAAATAAAAGGAAATAGAATTACAGTTTACCGTTACTGCATGGATTCAATTGGGTTAAGATTTGGAGGACTCTTCTGTGAACCTTTTTAGCAAGGAAAATGTTACTCCTTTTAGTTACTAATACTTTCACTTTTAACCACCGTCTGGCTAGCCCGGTTGGTAAGGTGGCAGTCTATTGTGTAGGAAATTCGGGTTCGATTCTCGGCCAGACCAGCACTCAGGGTCTTAGAATAACTGAGGAGATGGTGCTTCCAATATCTGCAAATAGTTAGACTAAGCTCCCAGCAAACGCTGGTACTTTTTTTACTAAACCCAGAAGGATGGAAAGCTGATTTGGCTTTGGCGGAAAAGAAGGTCACACAAATATTCGAACTACGGCAAACTGCAGGGATCGAACTGGGGACCTTGTGATTGGAAAGCAGAGATCTTACCAACTGCGCCAACCATGTCCGCCCCAGCCAAGTAAATTTGACACCTAAAAAAATCTACGATCTCGGAGATAATGAAATAATGTTATTGTAGCTAGAGTTGATATCACTGATTCTACTTTTTCATGGTTCTGTGTATGAGTATAAAAGTGCGCAACTAATAACCACAGGGAACCCAGGAAGATATGCATCAGGCTAAAGGAGTCACACGTGGAACCCAAGAACAAACTTCTTAAAGACGTGTTTGCTCTATATCACTGTTTGCTGCAGCAACACATAGTCCATGTCTACATTGTTTTGATAGTTCGTTCGTTCAGTTATGGGACTAAAAGCTAATACGAATAATACGCGTTTCACTCTAGAGACATCTTTTGTAATTGGATTTCTTGATTCCAACTTTTGATAATTTTATTTTATTAACAGCATATCGTATATTACCTTTTTCTTGCGGCAACTCCTTCACTTCTTGTTCTGTCTTACCGCTGTCCATCATTTCCATTTCAGCAGACTCAGCAACGGTCTTCTGCTTCTCGTCAGACTGCGAGACACTGTCCGAAACAACTTCATAAATTTCCTCAAACTCACCAGAAACATCGCTATCGCAAACACTTTCGCGTTTTATTACCTTTTCGAGATCCTCTACAGCCTTTGGTTTACCTGGTCTTTCAGGGGGGACAGGTGGAGGTGGAAGCGGCCCTAAGTCTTCCCTACTTAACTTTCTCGGTGGTACACCGCCATTCTGGGGAGGAAGCACTTCCATATAGAGATCGTCGTCAGCATCTTTTGGAGATGAGTCAATGGGAGACACGGCTGGAGAAATCGTTGGACTCGGTGGGCATTTTGTTACAATCTCCCCAGAAAAACTTCTGATCCTTGTTATTCCTTCAGGACTAAGAGGGGTAATATACATGTCATCACCTTCCTCGTGCTCATAAACCCCTGAGCTGGTATCTACAGGAGAAGCTAATCGAATGAATCCTGATTCCAGCCGCAGTGCCTTCAGCCACCTTTCCATATCTTTTTGGTTTTTGGCCACCAGAACAATTTTAGTGACTCCATCTTGAACAATACAAAATGAGAATTGCTTTTTATCATCGCCTTCGAGTGGCTTAACGTCTGCTCCCTCTAACTCCAACATCTGTTCAGTGTTGTCGTCTTTTATATTCTTGTAACAAAAAAATTTACCGTCCCGTATCACGCACCATCGTTTGTTACACGCATTGTTTTCGCATTTGCTAATATAACCAGCAAGAACGATTCCCTCCTGGAGGTTGGAAAACGGCTTGTCTCTCTTTCCTTTCTTCTTAAGCCATTTAAGAAGGCGTTTCTTTTTCTTTCCCTTGCGACCAGTAGAAGGAGATGCAAGTGGAGATACCGCTGGAGTATCACCTTCGGATGATCCACTTTCAAACTCATCCGTAGCAAAGCCATCATCGTCATAATCATCATCGATAAACTCTTCTTTCTCCTGCTTGAAGACTTCGGGGCCATCTTCCGGTGAAGATGAAGGACTTTCTTTTACGTCCCCATTTTCGCATATTTCTGGTATCTGCACCTGTTAAAACCACGTGGAACAAAACAACAAAAATCATCTTTCCACATTTGGTCTTTTTTTAGATTAAAGTACCTTTCATTTAACTTCAAATTTAAGACTGCATTGAGCCTTACAATTGTTTCGTTTGATAACAACTTTATTTATCTGGGACGCTGGCAATTTGAATTAAAGGAATAAAACTGTTGATTTTTAACATTGGGGTAAACGATGATGTTCACTCCTCACTTTTTCACCAATAGTGATGATTATTAGATGGTCATGATTATAATGGAGGCGATGCGGTAGTTGAAGTGGTGGTAGTGATAATGATGATGATAGTTACAGAAACAATTATAGTGATACTGATGACGAAGGGTGATTATGTTGACGGTGATATTGATGGTAAAGATGATGATAGTGATTATGATGGCGGTTGCAGCTAGTTATGGTGGTGTTGTTGACGATGATGATTGTTAATATAAAACAATTATAGTGATGATATTGATTCTGATGGGGGAAGGAGGTGATGATGATGATGGTTGCTGCGATGGTGGCTATGATGATGGTGATGATGATAGTGATGATGATCATGATTCTAGTAGTGTTGGTAGTAATGGTGCATGATAATCATGCTATCTAGCTAATGGAATAAGCGTGAATAAATCTCCACAACGCAATAATAGAAAACTTAGGCACCGGAATATTTCTTTACGACGGAGGTCAATTCTACGAGAGTAGAATGGGTCAAGAACGATGTTTTTGGCGCCGATTTTTACTTTAAGCAGCGCGCGCACTACTATGACGGACGCATGCAGGGTAAAATGGCGCGAAAACAAACTTTGGAAAGCTCAGTCGTAAACAAAATGATCGTAAAACAGGTACAGCAAGAACCTGGAGCAAGAGTCAATGTTAAAGTATCTGTAAATTAAGAACTTACAGATTTAATGTCAATCGTTTTGGTGCTTGAAGATATAACTTTGATAAAAAAAAAACTTCGCAATTCTGACCGACCAACACGGCGGCAAAAAGTAGCTTGTAGGCTTCCGTGATGACCGCTACGACCGCATGACGTGTTAAGGAACGCGACATCTGCTGACAGTTTAGTGCCGGTTGGTCTCCGTGACAACAATAGCGTCTGTTTCCTAAGCCCTCTAATGTCTTTATTAATAACAAGCTACATTAAACTCTCCAATAAAATCGTGGGAGTGTTAGAATGGACTTGTTATTACTAAACTGAATAATGTCCGATTAAATACTAAGCCTTAGTACGGCACTGGTGAAATACCCAAAGGAATATCCTCTAAAAGAAACTAAATTAAATTGTGTCAAATCTTAGTATCTTAATTGATACCCTTATTATCCACAAAAGGTTTATATATTCTAATAGTTTATTCATATTATTTAGTAGTTTTATGAAATTTTAAAAATTATTTTTAAATCAGAGCTGCATGAAGTTTCCTAAGACTGCGAAAGAAAGGAGGGGGTGGAGAGAAGAACTTTCAACAATGGCTGCGATTTTCTACATCTTTTGAACGAATTCAAACATCCCAAAATAGCAAAATTTAATACTAGCAACTGGAAAAGAAACCATGTATTCCACACTGACTGCCTTTTTAAATCTCAAATAAAGAAACGTGGAACACGTTTTTAAATCCTACCAGCGATGTCATGCACACAAACGATTATATGATTGTTAAACTTTTCATAAAGCTCTGTAACGTTTACTATAGGCAATAGTTGATAAAACGTAGTTTCTAGCAATAGGTAATGTCGCCTTAGTATTAGTTTAGCCACTAGCCTAAACAAGATTGAAACCATTTTTGGCACAACTTTAAAGAATCGTCAACCTTTAGTACTTTACATAATATGTGCTTTGTTTTAGAATTAGTTGTTTCTTTATCAAACTTATTGCAATTAGATTTTATGAGTTATTAGTGTGTAGATGGTTAATCGTTACCTTATGTGTTAGAGCAAGGGTCTTTGGAGGTTCAGGTCTTGGCTCGCCAGATTTTTCAAACATTTGCTCATCTTTCACGGTTTCCTCTTTCAGTTCCAGCTCCAGTGGTACGTTGCTTTCTTCTCCTAATGCTTCTTTTTCCTCACTGCTAAATATTTCATCTGATGTTGGTTGATTTTCGTTCTCGTTAACATTACTCAGGTTTATATCTACGTTTTTCTTGCTATCGACATTATTTTGCACGTTTTTCAAACTTAAAGTGCTTAAAGTGCTTGCATCTGAAAATTTGATACTATTTCCCTTCCACGATTCCGTTACTTGTTCCTCTATGGAAACTTCTGCTTTTTCTCCTTGTTCATGAATTTCCTCGTCTTCCTCTGCAATGTTGTCGATTCCCTGTAAGGTTCTCATTTTGGTTCGATTCCTTTTTTCCCTTCCCGTAGCAATGGTGTACTTTCCACCCGAGGCTGCAGTGGTGAGAGCATGTATCCACTCTTTGAGCTCTGTGTTGTTCTCAGCTACCATTACCCATGGCGTCATTCCGTTCTGGGTTAACCGGAACACAGGCGTGCGCATCAGCCGATCGTCCAATGATATTTGGCAGCAAGGTAAGATGACGACGTCATAAGCGATATCATCTGGATCCTGAGAAGGAAAGATGCACAAATGCTGGTCTACTAGAATGCACCACCACTGTTTGCTACTGTGCTTCTCCGTGAGAAAACCTGCTAAGTCGGGATCAGGAAGATCGCCAACGCTAATATCAAACAAGGCAGCACTGTCTCGCTTGCGACTTCTTCTAGGAGGCGGTGGTGAACGACAACGCTTAGTTTCAGTTTCTTCATTCAATGAAAGAGGATCTTGCTCGTCATCCTCTTCGTTCTCATCTTCATTTTCTTCCGTTATCGGGTCATAGATCACAATTTCTTTGAAGTCGCGTAGAGATAGTTCTTGGTCCAGGTCTTCATACTGGTTAGAACAATGGCTATCGAGTTACATTATTGAACACAATGGTTAAAGTTTATCAAAAAAAAATTATTAGAATCGAATCTAATACGTTTATAGCAATTCCTAAATGCATTAACAATTCATTAGCACCCTAAAAATAACCTGGATTAGAATCCTTTAAGTAACTGTTATGTTTGATAAGTAGGTTAAAACATTTTATTGAGAATAGTTTTATTAATAACTTTAAACTCAGAAATCAAGTTAATAATTTACCGGTTGGAATACGATTGAAAACTCATGAATGTAACAAAAATAATAATCTTGCTATTTAAATTTATTTCTGTTAGTAAAATTTCATTTTGAAAATTTTAAATTTTACATCAATAATTGAAGATAAGCTGTTCGATAGGTACACATTCAAATAAGCTTAAGTGAATCAAGCACGCGCCATTTTAATGTGGAAAGCTCTCTTACTCAAGAATTATATATTTAACAGTTAGACCTCCATGAAGTCGAGAGGTGTAATTGTTTTAGTATAACTTACTAATCGATTAAAAAAACAGTTACAATAAAAATTATCGATGAAATCCACTGATATCATAGCCAAACGGGCCTCATTACTATTTTGATCCGCCATCTTTGCTCAACTAGCAGGCTATCACAAATAGCGCTGTAGTAGAGTAACCAATCAGAATGCATGTTAGACCGTTCGTAGGTTTATGCTACAATCAAATGGCACAGCCTGTTTGAATTACCAAACTAGAAATACGTACCTGGTCGTTCATTGCTTGGCCGGCTGTGCTTGAAATATTCGGGAGAGATTCGCTTCTAGGAATGTTTTCTTCAAATTCGAGATCGTTCACTTTGTCAAGAGACTGGTTAGATCTTGACAGCCCAGCGTTTAACAAGGTTTTTCCACCGCTAAGCTCTGCCTTTGCAAGAGCATTTGTAACCTCAGCGAGGTATGCCACACATTTTAAGCGTTTTTCTTCGGTTTCCAAGCTTAGAGATTCCCTTGGTAGGACGTCCTGAAGGAAGGCACCAACATTGTGTAGGTGGCAGTGGTATTCTTGAAATGATACAAAAACACGAGTTAGGTAAACGTCATTTTTGTAAAAAATACTGTTACACCAATCTTAATTGGATGAAAAAAATAGTACCTCTCTTAACATTGTGAGATTGGTTTAAGGAATTGACTGGGAAATGATTGATAGCGCGAACAACAGCACTGAACTATATAACCACTGCTGTACTACCATCAACACCAACACAGTCCCGGTCCAGCTCCATCCAATTAGTTTTCTCTTCCCATACTTGAAGCAATACCTAATTAGACCTTCATATAGAACGAAAATGGGTCCATTACTTTTTCAACACCAAAAGTCGAACGGCTCATGGGTTAGATAATCTATAGGCCAAGAAGTATAGCTGTGAAATGTAGTTAAGCCTGCTAACTGGCGTCAACGCATCGTAAACAATCGATAAGCAACTGTAAAACCTCCATTAAAGAGAATCATAAATTCTTTAGTCATCGACAGTCCACAAATCCCACTGTTCCTAACAGCGTCAGCTCCACTCACAAGGTTCATTTTATGTTGTGAGGAAAAGAGACCTGGAACAAAGGTAGCCCTTTTCTAGAGCGTCTTTCTAAAGTAAATACATTTGTAAACTCATTATCTACATATTATTTGAATAGTCAACTAGTAACAACTGTGCTGCTAAATTCCAATTTAAAAAAATTTAAATTATTTTAATCGTCTATCAATGCCATTTGCTTTGACAGGTGAAGTCGTAGTAAAACAATCACTGATACTTGATACTCAACTGCTTTTGAAACTCACAGTCCATTTTGTTATACAAGACCTAAAACTGTTGATTGTAAAATAAATCTGATGAAAATAAATAGGAAACCAGTAACTGTTCATCAGCATAATTGTGTCACAATTCTAGAATTGGTTTTGACTTATATGAATATCCGCTGACCGCCGGTTGGAAAATCAAAATTGGAAAGACAACATTATATTCACCCTCCAAAAACGTTTTTAAACAAATACAATAAAAACTCTTAAAAAGCTACAAAACATTGCGCATAGTAAAAAAAAATTCTGGCAGGAAAATAAGTTGCCACTTAGCGGAAAAGTTGATCGTAAAATGAATAGTTGCTCAAAAAGTTGCCGGCATCTTGAGGACAGGCCTAATTCCTACTTAGAACTTGGGACGTTTCACTGCCGAAAGAGCAACCAATCAAATAATGTTCTCAAATCACTGATAAAAAACTGACCAAAGAAAGATTTTCAAACGTCAAATCCCTCTCCCCAAGGCAAGGCACGTCTATTATATATACCCACCGGCCCTTTCCGCGCCAGGTCCTTCAGTACTAGTTCTTCTTTTGATTCTTGTTTTTCAGTTTCATACTAACGAAAAAGTTGTTTTTTTCCGTTATAGACATTCGGCAAGATGTCCCAGATTATATGAAATAAAAATGTGAGGTGATTATATCCGAGCCTATGAGCTAAACGCGTTTGGTTTTTAAAGAAACCACGTTTTTTCTTACTATCGAAAAAGTTACGGAATTTCGCTGAGTCGGCAAGATGTTTCAAACTAAAGAATGTGGCTCAAAAGTCTTAATTGAACGTACTTTGAAGAATGAAAATGAAAGTGCTTTTTGACAAAACCGAAGCGCATAAATGAGTTATGCAGTTCAGTTAATGATTTTTGGTTGGTTTATAGTTGTGTGAACTAAATCATTACAATATAATTATTACAACTCTTTCCGTAAATCATGGGCGTTGTTTTTATTATAATGGTTCAACTGAACTAAAGACAGAGTGAGCACTCAATATGCACAAGTAAGTGGGAAATCGGTTTTTCGATATTGAAAAGGCGTAACTCCTGAGAAAGTATATGAACAAAAATTTGGTGGTAGAAGTTTTATCGGCCGCGTGTCTGACTTCAGTTTAACAAAGCGCAAATGTATTAGCTATATAGCGTTGATGAGCGGAAATTGAAAAACACGAAATGCCTTATAGTCTAAACATCTTCAATAATGCAAAATTGAAAGAAATTAAAATGCTCGTTTTAAAAACAAATAAAAAAGAAATTAAGAATAAGGAAAATAAATAGAACATTAATTACAACAACAACAACAATAATAATAATAATAAAAATTATTATTTTAATTATAATAACAACAACAACAATTTAAAATACCAATACCACAGAATCAATTGACTCCTGACAGTAAAATGCAAAAGCATTTCGGAAATGAACTAAAATAGATCTTACAGGGATTGAAGAAATTAATTTTCATTCACTTTTAAGGAATATTTTGTCAATGTTTACTTGCCATTATTTTCAACCAAAAGTAATGTAGATATATTTGAATCGGCATCTGTAACATGCACAGGCATATTTGCGCCCACTTACGATTTCAAGGAGTGGACAGGACATTTTTACAGATCCCAAACTAATATAGTAATTGTAATAACAATAATAACTTTTGTTAAAACTTTTCTACAGGTCCAGTACGCTATTTACAATACAGATAATGAAGTTTTTGTTTCGATAAATCTGCCATAGATGAGATCAACTAAAAATTGTAGTTGTACCGTTAAAAAACTTTTTCCTTGCATGGGTTAAGAAATCGCATTTTGTCATTATAAATCATAAAAAAACAAGGACAATAAGCCTTGGCAAAAATTACTGGTTCTAGGATAAACAAAAGCATAACCGTCTATAATTTTCTCAAGAGGCGCCCGAGCGACCAAAACTATGAAGGATTAACGTCCGAACCGTCAGTAAGTTCTCTCTCTTTTCTATACGGTGAAAATAATTTACATTTTTATCACTAAATTGTTCGAGTATAAAAAGCAGAGACAAATTCCAGCAAAGTTGTAGAGTACACGTATTGTATGTTATGTATATTGTGCACGAGTGTTAAAGGAAATATATGAACACAATTCTTGTCCGTCATAATTTTTTCAACTCAAAAAAATAATAAATTGGGTTAAGCCTTCCATAGTTGCACTTTGACACTAGGATAATGTCCATAACACTTTTTAAGCATCGGCGACGCAATGCAGTTTATAACCACGGATAAAATATTACAATTAGGATGACAGAACAAACATATTTTTTTAAAATATTTATATTGTTTTTTAAAAGTTCAGATGAAAAGGAACTCTTTTCTGCAGATTTTTTGATTGATCATAAAAAAAACAAAAATTTGAAAACGCCATTCTGACTAGTCTCGATCGCTGCACTTTAAAGATTGCGGCGTAAAATGTGCAACGCCAACGCTTAGAATAACTATTGTGACAGCATAAAAATCTTTATCTCCTGGATAATAAACTAAATTCAAATTACGCCAGTCACAAAAGATTTTCTCTTTTCAAAAAAACTACAGTTCTTCTTGCAGTGGTAAGAAAAGATAAAATGATCAGATTAAAAAAGAAACTATATATAAAACTATTGTGTTAAGATCCCCTCTTAATCAATCAAATCTTTTAAGTGTCACAGTTTTAAATTCACTTTTATAATAAATAGACGACTCGGGGTGCAAAGATATATCTGCCCAATCTTGTCAAAAGACAAAGGAATCGAAAATGAAGCTTTTCACCACTTTAAAGTTCCATGATTTTTCTCAGTTAAAAATTTCTTAAATTAAGATTTCAACAATTACACGCAGTGCCAATTAAAATCAAAGTGCATATTCTTTCAGCAACTTTTTAGAAAGAAGTTAATTTTTTTAAAAAAACAATTTATATTGACACTTTCTTAGCATATTTTAATTTAAGAATAGCTTCAGTAATATCAATTTGGGTAGTTGGGGATCCGCCGCTAAATCTTACAAACAATATTCTCATAATAATTAATATATATATTGGTCACTTATATAGAACATTCTCTTTTTTTGAAAAAACCTTGATATATTATGAACCTTTGATTTCGTACATTTTTTGAAATAAATTCATCAGTCTTATGGTTTAATAATTTATCAACCTTTATGTCAAATGTATATTTTGTCTACAACTAAAACTGCAAGATCAATCTCGCAAAATTTCATAATAAAAATTAATATGAAAATGAATATAAAATTTGCAACATACATGCTGAACCGGCCTGATTTTATTATTTAATACTATAGTATAAATCGAAAACGTTAGTAATATTTATTGAAAAGGGAGGCAAAAAAAACTCTTTACAATAACAGTTCTATCAGATATTCATGATTACGGCCGAAAGAATTGCCACTCTAACTGTGGAGTTCAAATCTGAATCAATGATTGAATAAATGTTTAGTAATCCGCTAGCTTGCTTTGTGATGGCACCATGCATGTTGAAATAGCGTCTGTCACGCTCGTTTCAAAATATATAATTTATGTCAAGATGTTTTTAGTTGCATTTCATTGTTGGCCAAGGTTTTGATTTATAGTTACAGAATGAAAAATGTTTGTTATGCTATCATTATTACATTTTTTAGGTTTTTTTCTAACAAGGCTGTATACATAAAAGTTGGTGATTATCCGAAGAGTTTCGCTTCATTTTGATAGTCCGGTTTCTATTTAATCCTGCAAGCATTGTATTACGATATGGAAATCAAACCCGAGGTTTGGGGTTAAATGGACTTAATCTGAATGTCTGAATCAAGCTTTCTAGTCGTCGCACAAATAAAACTAGAAAACCCGCCAACCAGCTATGTGTATCGAATTTGAAAAGCTAATTCGATCTCCTGCAACTCCTCTTTTACTTGGATTAACATCAAAAAATTCCTAATCTAAAAAGAAGTTTTTATCATCAAACAAATAAATCTAAAACTTACATTCTAAACTTGTAGTTCGTTTTGAATACAAACAATAAGTAAATATAAAACATGCATTTAATGACTGAGAGATTTTGAATGAGTCTTCCACGGTCCGAGTCCCCCAATTTGAGACAACTTTAAAACCAAGGCAGTTGTTTGAAATTCTATAATTAACAAATTCTTTCGTGAGAGTATTAATATATTATCATTGTTCAAGTCGCTGCCGCTTCTAATCCTTTCACGACAAAAGTAAAACAATTTTCTCGTCGCCATTATCCAAAGAACATACATATTATGGCCACCCACCATTACATGCATTTGACCTCGAGGCTAGGATCAACTTCGTCGCAAACGCGCATTATCGAAAAAAGGTTCATAGTACATTCCGCTTACCTGCAAGAATTTCCATTGGACTTGACATCTTGCAACCCACATACACGGAGCGAAAAGCAAACGGTTTACTCAAATCGAACAGCAATTCTTTTTGCTTAGACTTAGAAACTCTGTGAAAAGCCACAGAATCTTTTACTTTGACCGTTCACATTAAATGGTTCGGCTCCATGAATGAATGATGATCACTTTTCTTTCACGAAAACATTTGGCCAGGGCAACAAAATGAGTGGCGCTTGTCAGTTGACTTGAGTATACAGCGCCTTCGAGAACCTAAACAAATAGTGCAGCTGTCGACAGTTTCTTATTTCTGGGGGTAGTGCAAAGGAGGTTTTGGTCTTTGATCGATTACAACAATAAATCTTCAATTAATGCCTTGGTTGTGGTATCTTTGTCGAAGGCGTGATGTGATTGGCCTCCAAGCTCCCCATTAATTTTTAGGCAGCTGTTTATTTCCTAGATCTCTGGATGAAATGAAATTCAACGAACAGTTTGGTTATACTGTTGCATATTAAACTCTTGTTTTCTTTTTTTGAATTAGATGAAGTTTGATTCTAAAAATATTTGAATATAATTTTTCAGAAGCTTCATGTCTGGATTCTCCATGTTAAGAAGATGACGAACTCGCAAAGGATTTCCAGTTTTGAAAATGAACAAAAAAATGGCCTTCGGGCATAATAAATACTGAATGTAGGAATAAATAAATAAATTGCATTCAAAACAAATTTATCCGATCCTAGAAAATCTTCGTTTATCTTTTAAGACAAGTTTGTTTTAACAGTTAAATCATAAATGATTTGTTTTCCCATGGCTCTTAATGACATGAATTTTGTAGGCAAAAGAAAGCAAATTATGCTGCGCGCATATATGCTGTTTTCAATTTTTTTTCAAAAACAAATTTTGACTTTGATGCCTTGTTATAAGTAGGCCATTAACTCGTAAAACTAAGAAAGTTTAATGATTAAAAGACAAGTTTTGGGAAAAAATGACAGCTATTGTAAGAAATAGTCTGAGGCATGTAGAAAGATAAAATCAGAGAAAAAGAAAACATGCTTTTGAATCGAACATAAAAACAAACAACAAGGTCATGCTGGGCTGTACGAAATATTTCTAAATTTTCATGGAATCTTCCGGTCCACAGTGCCCAAGTTATGGAGTCTGTGATTTGGTTTTTAAACCTCAAAACATAATTTTGATTTACAAGCGAGTGAAACTTGTTCATGAAATTTTGTTGGTAGACAATAGCTCTTTAACCAAAACGGTTGACCTCAAGAACAACATAAAAAGCAAAAAATTATATTAATCTATTATGAGTAATGTTTTTGTTCATTAAAACTACTTTTGATGATGGAATTCAGTAAAAATTGTTTCTTATAGCTAGTGGCCTCCGAATCGTTTCCGCTCAACCACGCGACGCGCTGCTATTTATGGCACTTATACAAATTGCTTTCCTTTCTAGATCTACACGGAATGGTCGTCCGTTAACAAAGACTGATGAATCGTTTTGATCCAAAACATCCATTTTGGAGTAAAACGATTAGGCAGTGTATGCACCCTTTGTTAACTAACGGCCATTTCGTTAAGCCCGCCGCACACTAGAGCTATCAGCTGAGCAAAATTTCACTCATGCCAGTTGGCGCAAGCAAATTTCTCTAGTGTGCGGCGCCGTTTTGTGAGAATTTGGCCTCGCGTACCATTTTCTCCGAATATTCAACATGTTGAATAATTTTGGGCACGAGTGAACTTTTCCTCAAGTATGCGGCGGCCTTGAGCTATCAGCTCAGCTCATATAGCTCAAGCAGACTGAAAATTTTTCTTGTCGCGCCGGAAAGGCTGGTTTTTTTTGGCGAAATGTTTATAACTAATTATTGCGGAAAATTATATTCGGAAAGTGGAACATCAGAGCAAATTCCCAATTCGCAGTTTTACGTATATTTATTTGCCAATTTGCAATTCAGTTCGCGAATAATATTAGCACGTGCTCCTTTTAATATCGACGTAAAATCTCAAGGCTTTGTCCATGTCTGGCGTCTGGCGCCTCTTAAACGTCGACATCTTCTTCGAATTAATAAAAGAGATAGTAAAATTTTTTCTTCCTCTGACGAACGAAAATCTCCTTCACTCGCATCCGCCATATTTGATGGCAATTAAACACAGTACGCGTGCGCATTCGTGCCATTGGCTGAGTTATGTGCTGAGCTGATAGCTCAAGGCCACCGCACACTTGAGGAAAAGTTCACTCGTGCCCAAAATTATTCAACATGTTGAATATTCGGAGAAAATGGCACGCGAGGCGAAATTCTCACAAAACGGCACCGCACACTTGAGAAATTTGCTTGCGCCAACTGGCATGAGTGAAATTTTGCTCAGCTGATAGCTCTAGTGTGCGGCGGGCTTTACGTAAAATATTTTTGTTCCAAGAGTAACTTTTTGAAATCAACCTGGCTTTGATTAAACAAGAATATTAGAATAAGCTAAATTAAAACCATCACCACGCTAAAATTCTTAACCCAGACAAAATCATTTTATGAATTAATGTACAAATGTATTAAATGTACAAGCACGCAAGTTCAGAGCAATATTTTTCACAGTTTAGTTCGGAACAATATTATGATATGATACTCTGTTACGGCAGTTTTAGTGCTGTTTGGCAATATAAGGAAATATAAGAAATTTAAGAGATGAAATTACCAAAAGGTTATAAGAGCAGCCTCAACGGACAGTTATTAGAGAGCTTTTAAAAGCAACGAACATTTTTTCAAGACGGAGGTCTCCAATCCGCGAGAGGAATGGATCGAGAACAGCGTTTGTGGCGCGAAAATTTTTAACTTATGCGTGTGTTCCTTTTTCACGACGGACACGTAGTGTTGAATTGCTCAGTGCACTGAAATGAAAATTTGGAAAAGCTTTTGGAAATGTCTTTGTTTAAAGAAGCTAGGGAAATGCTTTTGTTAAACCATGACATGAAAGTTATAAATGATGAAGAGTTGCTTTTGTTGTTGGACGACAACACATCGAGAAACGCCAAATTCAGTTATCTACGAAAACTATCAGAAAAAAACATGCCCTCTCATACAGAAACTTGGCAAATTTAACTGAATGTTACTTATGACAAATTTCGTTTTACTTACTTTGTCGTCGCAAGAAGCCATGGAGTATGAGGGTCGTGGCGAATCTGCACGGGTGGGAAAAGGTTATTGGAGCCCTCCGCGACAAACCATGACGGCAGTGTGACATGCGTAGTGCGCAAGATTTATGTAATTTCAGTTCCGGCTGACCTCCGTTAATCGCGAACGTCGGCTGCTTAAGCTCTCTATTGCCTTTTATTGCGGGCTCAAGATGAGCATGCAACGCTAATCTTTCCTGTTCACATGAAAAGAGGTATCTCGGAAATAGGGATATCTCGGAGGTAGGGATATCTCGGTCCTCAGAGATATCTCGGGCCTAAGACAAGTTTCTCTACATTTACTTTATGTTTCAGCCATGCCGTTCACATGAAACGAGATAACTCGGCCGGGGGTGCGAGATATCTTGGTCTGGAAGGTAGGGATAGTCCTAGGGGTAAAGTTGTCTCGGTCTAAGTGAACGGTTCACCCCGAGATGTCTCGGTGAATAGGGACAACTTTGTGGATCATGGACATGCGTTCCTATTAGAACGAAACAGGACGGCGGCTTAACAATAATAACATTACCACCCTTGAAGGGAACAAAATTACTTCCTACCTAAAAACAAATATTTTTTGTCTATACATTTGCTAAACATTATTCCTTGAAGAACATAGACCAAGTTGGTGTTTTGTATGATGTAAGAATAAACATTTATTTTTAGAGAATTGAAAATATAATACTATTTTTTGCTGACCATAGCCCAGCAACCCAATCGCAACCACACTGTAAAAACGTAGGAGTCGTTTTAATCCCTTGAAACCATTTTGACTCTTTAGAGAAAAAGTTATTTTGACCCCTTAATGGGGTCGTTTTGACACCTAGGGTCGTTGTGACCCCATCTAAGAGTCAAAACAGCACCTTGG
>JAOBRB020084275.1:0-14269 GCA_027575285.2 Zoanthus pulchellus
ACTCTTCAGAGCTAGGCTCGTACATAAAAGTACATCTCTATTATTATTTTCATTATTATTATTATTATTATTATTGTTATTATTATTATTATTATTATTATTATTATTATTATTAGCAGTAGTAGTGGTAGTAATGCTAGTTATTGTGGTAGTGCTAGTTGTAGTAGTAATAGTGGTAGTAGTAGTAGTAGTAGTAAAAAATGAATAAGAATTGATAAGACTACAGGATGCTTCAGTGTATTTTGTACTTTAGATCGTCAGTATTTAGTCTCATATAGCAAGACCATCAATATGGTGTTTTTCCGGCCTATCATCACCGTAAAAGCCACAATCTTCCTCAGAAGTATTTATATCACGTCATTTTTATTGTTCTTCTCACAACTGTTGCTAGCATCTATAATGTCTCTATTACTAAATCATAATCTACACAGAAATGAAGTCACCCGCCTTGCGCTTGATATACTGTCCGTCCTGACAGTCAACTCCAAAGCGCAATTGGCCCTGTGTGAGCAAGTTCAGCTGCCATCAAGAGACTCTACCACAGGAATGAGGTAAGGTTCCTTTTGCAATAAATCTTTCGTGATTGCATTTTTGGCGATATGATCATTGCGTAAAGTAATAACAATAATAATAATACTTTATTAGTTTTTCCATAAATGTCTTTTAAAAAACTAATTAGAATTTAAAATGCTCTATAAAATGTCAAACTAAAACTAGTATTAACTTAAATCGATTAAAATGCATTGGAGAAAAGGAAATCTTTTAGTTTTCTTTTGAAAATTTTCAAGCTAACAGTATTAATAAGATCGCATGGAAGAGAGTTCCACAAATTTGTTGCACGGTGCGCTACCCTGAAGCGGACTTGTAGGCTTGGTTATTAAAATATTATTTTTGTATCTAGTGTTACGATCATGAAAAAATGCACGAGTCTTAAATTTATCACAAAGATAACAAGGGGCTAACCCCTTAACACATTTAAACGCTAGAACTCCTAGTGTATACTTCAAGTAAGTGCTCTCTGGGAGCCGCCTTAATAGCCAACTTTATATTTTCATGATAAAAAAGCACGTCGGCGTTTTTACAAGCTGTTCTTGGCATGTATTCGAAGTGCATTCTTGCGGTTTAAGAATTGAAAATTAAAATTTGATAGGATTGGAATTTGTTCTAAAATATGGTAAATGATTTTAAGTTTTAATGCAATATTTACCTTATTCTGGGTTCCAAGATTTGAAAGCACTAACATAAAGTATCAGATAAAAAGCAAGAGTAGTTGCTAACTCACACGATTAAAAATACGGCTTGTATAAACAAAGTGAATTAATCAGTCTGGTTTCGCCAAATGTAGGTTGTTGTTACGGGCAGCAGAAGGAGATCTCATCGCAGACTCAGATGTTCAAAAGGCTGCTATCCAAGTAATCTGTAACTGTGTTTGTGGACCCAAATTTAATGTAAGAGTTTGTGTGGGATAATTAATATTAGTAAGAAATTGTAAACTATTACAGTGAGACTATCAGATTGAAACTCCGAGTTCCTTCTTTTACCTTTGGAAATTTCAACACCATAATTAAATGCTGCTATTTTAGTTTTCACTGGAACTGTTTCCTGAGTACAAGCATTTAATCCCTTTTCCATCAAAAAAGCGGCAAAGGGACGCCATGTTGAATTACGTGTTAACATCCTGCAGACACCATGATAGCTTGCGACTACGGTCAGCTTACAGTTTGCAATTGTAATAACTATAAAAATATTATTTTAAGTTACAACTCCGTGACTATTAACCATAGTGGTCACTTTGTGATTTATAAATAAAAGCAACAGCTGAAATTTTTTATTCAATGGCATTCAATGTCATTTTTTAGAGCTTTACTAAGCTAGGTAATTTATCCTTAATTGGCCTAGTGACCAATGGAGCCAGTGTTTATCTCCGATTTCTGTATTGTGAAGCAAATGAGAGTCCGTTGACCCTCCCTGAACGGGACACTAATCCATCGCAAGTTATCTCCCAGCAGATGCTGGTACTCATTTACCTACTCCGGGAGGATGGAAAACTGAGTTAGTAAAGGCAGGAAGGAGTTCGTACAAATATTCACATTTCGGCAAAGGTGCTGCTTATCTCTGGTTTCTGTAGTGGGAAGTAAATGAGAGTCTTAGACTCTGCCTGGATTGGATATTAATCGGTGGCAGGCAGCGATGTGTTGTAATTCAAGTAAAACAACATTATTTAAAAAACAAAAAATGAACTATGTTATAAAATATTCAAATTTCAGTGTATTTCTTTCAGAATATGCAAATGTCAGCGGCTAAACTTCAAGCCAATCTGTCCCGTATGTGGGCATGCGTACGAGCCAGTAATGGTATCCAGGTTCTCATATCGTTACTCCTTGTCAAGACACCACTTGTTGATGCTGATCACATTCGAGCTATGGCATGCAAGGCACTATGCGGCCTGGCCAGGAGTGACAGAATAAGACAAGTCATAAGCAAACTACAGTTGTTCAGTAGCGGTCAGTTACAGAGTGAGTGCTGAAGGCCTATATATCTCATTTGTTGCATTTTTAAATACCTATTTTATAGCTACATGACGTGATATTGCTTCGTTTTCGGGTAGCGGATTTTCAAACTGCTAAGATCTCGCTCTGATAAAAATCTGAATAAATTTGTCTTTGACAATCCTTCAAACAAGTCCAGCTTGATTTTATAATAACTGCGCACTAGTAAGCTTTTTACGTATTGTTTGATTATTATTCTTAAAAATACAGCATATTCTAAAACCAGGGTTTTCATTAACGCAAAATATTGCGTATTTTACGCAAAAAAATAATTTGGGACGCAAGAAATGAAAAGTAATGCGTCCCTGGGACGCAGAGGATTGACAGGACATTACGGTGTAAAATAAACTTTTGATTATAGAAATTTTGTTTGAACAAAGAAAGTTATCCTCTCTTTAATGCAAAAGAAAGAAACATCAGTCCTACTAGTGTGTTTAGCATTTTGGATGTCAAAAGACAGATAAGTTTGAACAAAAAAAAAATGATGGAGAAACTCCTTTTTTGGTCACAACAAGGACACTAGATCCGAGGCACGTGCAATCATGAAAGAGGAACACTGGAACCTACTAGGTAGAACACGCGATAAAATCAAAATGGCGGTTGGTGGGACCCCTTATATATTTTTTTGGACCCCTAATTCAAAAATGAAGGGGTCCCTGGGACTCCTGTTGAAAATTTCTACTGAAAACCCTGAAAATCAAAGTAATTTTTTTTATTAGATGGTAATATAGATACATAAATGCTTTAGGAACCAGTTGCATCAAGGAAGCAGAGGTTTTGTAGTTTTCAGTAATGATAAGCAGAAATAAAACGTTTTTAATTACAATGATATCAGTTTATGTAAATACAGTTTGGGTTAATTTGCAACAATCCTTCATTCACCCACAGTTAGATGACCTTCAGCCAGTTAAGTGGAACAGCATGGAGTTCTGCCCATCTTCAATTCGTAGATTTTTTCAAGTGTTGACCCACTCACACCTACTTGCAAATTTCTGTGCTCGCTGAATTAGAAGTCAAAACTCTTCTGGAATGTTTCAGCCGGTGCAAGGTTCCATCCACAGAACGGCAGAGAATCAACTTCGCTATTGACCCGCCATTTTTTGTGACATGGGTCCTTTTATTAGAATTCCTTGACCCACCTTCCCAGCTTTATGATTCCAATCTGGGAGGTTCTGCAGTTGAAAATGGCTCGCAAACAATATAAGCCCAACACTTACTGAACTCGATCTTTTGTGACAGTTATCAGATGAAATTACATTCAACTAATTGGGTGACGTAATAGAAAACCTTGAGCCCGGCCGGGTAATATGAAGCTGCAGTATCTAGCATAAAAAAATGCTGTGTTTTGTGGAAAATATTCATTTTCTTTTATACTCTAACAACATAGGTATAAATATTGCAATGACCATCAGCAAAGGTTCAAAACCGTCTTGTACTTATAGTGGTTTTAGTAACTAATCTTAATATCTGTGCTTCTACTATGTAATATTTTTATTTTCAGTTCTCATGCGAGATCCAGTTCTTGAAGATAACGCTGCTGAACATGTGCTGTTTTGTAAGCATGCCGCAGATCTTCTGGAGAGAGTCACTGGAAAATCGCTGGCCAATACGAACGTTGTACCAACCATGTCCAGGATAAACAAGGTTGATTGAACAATCTTAAATGCATCTAATATACGTGAAAGGTGAATTATTCAACATGACACGAGCGTGGGACAAAATCTACTGTCTTTATTTCATTTGTCACTACCCACGAGCACCTCGACTTTATTGCCGAACTCAAGAAAAAGACCATCTTTGTCAATTCTACAATACTTGGTCCAGTTAGTGAATGACCTTTAGTTTAGTTTGTTATAAGAAAATACAATTCGTGCTCTCGATTCCAGTTTGCGAACCAGTTTATCAAAATCTATAAAGTGATCATTCATTTTGTTTGTCTTGAAGAGTAGAAATGATTTTTCTTATTCATTAAAAGTTTTGAACTATTAGTTGAAGAAGCCCTATAAAGTGAAAGTTGATTTCGCTTTGTATAAGCGATTTTAGAGAGTCTTTAAGTTACTGATATGATGCCATATTTTGTACCGAGTGCGGTTACCATTCATGAGAATTCCTCACTGATGTAACACATTTTGCTTACCATTAATGAAGAAGGAAAATTGTATTAGGAATGAAGGGGTTGCTGTTGATGAAAAATGGCAATTTATAACATTTTAGCATAAAATGTAGTTTTGAACAATGTTACAGGTTTGTTATAATGATCTTTTTCTGCACGCTAGGCAGATGTGGTGGCGCAAACTAAGATTTCGTACCCCGAGCGGGAGCTGCTGCAGCTTGTGCACTCGCATTTGGTAGCAAAAGGTTGGTGAGTTTATTCTTGTTTTTAGTTGGTGAAGCTTTCTCTTAAGATCTACTTTGGTAGTTGTAATGTAAAGTGTATACATGCGACAAAATCTTCTTCGTCTCAACATTGTCAAAGGATATAGCCATCACTCTTTAAATTATAAACCAGTGACTTTATCAGATGATTTAATAGTATAAGATTATTTGTCCAGAGCTCGACACTAAGGTTGAAAATTAAAACAAAATATAAATTCGACTTATTCATCGAAATATATATCATTGTCACAGGATGTCATTCTTGTTACGATAAGTCCATAATGGTTAAAAGCTAGGACTTCCTCTCCAGGGAGGTCTTGGTATGTTGTCGGAGTAAGTCAAGAAAACCAAAATGAATAATAATTTTCTAAGTTCTTCAGTCAAGTGCACATCGTAAACTTAACCTATTGGGCATTTAAGAGACAAACGCAAATCTTATTTTAGCTCAACGTTACAGCACTTTGAGAAATAAAAAGTGTGTCTTGGTTCAGTTTTTCTCCACAGTAATTTCGTTGGACACCTAGTTTATTCTTTTACCAACGTTTTTTGAAATAATTTTATTTTGTTCTTTTTGTAAATGTTACTTATTTGAATCAGTTTTAATCACTTAAATTTTGATCACTAATCGTTCAGTAACTTAATGTCTTATGAGATTTAGTTCTTTGGTAATTCAGTGTTGATTTTATTATCCGTTTGTTATAAAGAAATTGGATTTCAAAACTTTTCGACGATATTTTATTCATCATGAAAACGAGTAATTTGGATTTTTAAGACAAGCATTTTCACTTAAAACTATGTTGTGTATGTTAAGAGATGTCGTATTCCACTACAAAATATTATTTTCATTTGCAAATTTAATTTGCGACTAGGAAATACTTTTTTTAAACTTTTTCTGGAAATTTTGCTTGATTCTCGGTTATACGTTTCGACTGAAACCATCAAGGCAGTAACGCGAGTAATTTGACACTGTTGGCTATTCTTTGTCCGCAGTGTTTTCCGCATAACCTGAACTACAGTTACAAATTATTGTCAATTACTTTTTCAAAAATCTGACGCATGTTTATCAAACTAAAAACTTGATTTATTCGTATACACGGAGTAAGGCCAAGATAAAAATTTTGCAATGTTTTTTTTTATAGGTCTACGTGAAACGGCCCGTATGCTACAGGCAGAAGCAAATCTACCGGAACCCAAATACGTTGTGCCGCCGTCGTCGCCACCTCCTAAGAAGGTATTGATTTAATCCTAACAATTACTTTCTGTTGATAATAGGAAAAGTCAAATGACGTCGTTTTAAAATCGTTACTTTCAACATCTTTCGTTACAGCAATTTCCACTATAAAGCAAGATTAAGACAGGTTGCCCAATCTGTTAGGGTTTAACTTTTGTCTTCTCGAAACATTTCGCACAGAGCCGCGAGATAGAACTTAATGAAAATTCAATGATGCTATAATACTTTTTCCATATATAGCACGTCTGAGCATGGACGCTAGATATTGAGTCATTTCATTATATTTAACTCATTATTATCGGGTTGTTATTATTATTATTATTGTTATTATTTTTATTTTTATTATTATTATTATTATTATAAACAGCCCATTGACTAATTTGCTAATAACCGTGACCTTGCATACGACATAAAATTTGTAATCTTTGTATTTTGCTGACTGTTTCTGACGCAGGCCACTCCAACAACATTGAGTAAATGCTTAAGATAAGGACTCGAACCGTAAACTCTGCCATACTAACTGTGCAATTAAGACCCAGTTGTTGGAGGCAGCTCACTCCAAGCGGCCCCACTGATTATCCTACAAAGACGCGAAACAATTGTTTTGACTTGTTTATGTTGCGTGTATGAAAATTTTCCCTCTTCCTCAAAAAGCAGAGATTGCTCTATATAAGTTGAACTCCATAGAAATAAGTTTCTGTGTTTAATTTTTAAAAGATGCGGGCAATGACGTCATTTTCTAGCCCTGCTGGGGGTGCAGCGATCATCTCCGGGATGCCGTCTCCTGCAAGCACTCCTACGTCAGTTGCCCGATATATGCGGTTTGGTGACCCTGCAACACCAGTGCAAAAGGTAAGTCCTAGCTCTTTCAGATTTGAGGAACAAACGTTCTTTAATAAGGTTTGTTGAAGTAAATATATATAGCTGAATTCAGGGCTCGAAAATTTGACCGATATGGTTACATTTGCGACTAACACTTCAACATCAGTTGCAATTTTTCCACCATTCTACATCTCTGACAGTTAATAGAAGACTATTATCCGCCAAGAGTCGCTACCTTAACCTTTTTTCATTTTTTTACTTTTCGACTACAATTTTGCAAACAGTCGAGAAAATGTGACCATAATTTTTTTAATTTTGAGCCCTGATGATTATATTTTTGAAGCCTTAATTTGAGAATGACACTGTGAAACCGCCCAAACTTCACGATGATTTTACATATAATTTTATAAATTATTAACCAGGGCCCAGTTGTTCAAGGGCTGGTTAAGTTTAACCCTGGGTTAAGCAAAAATTCTTTTTTAAGAGAAGGTAAACGGTTATTTATGAATGCAGTGTGTATTTTTCTAGGAAAAATCTTGTTAATCCCCAAATTACAGCTAAAATTTCTCCTTGTAGGGTTGGAAACAAGATCATTTGTTAAACATTTAACCCTTGGTTAGTGCTAATAGACTTTTTAACAACTGGGCCCAGGGCTTAAAATTAACAAAATCTCACGATCGCATTTCGTTTTTGACTGGTTGCTAAATATTAAAAAGTTGAAAAGTAGTAGTAAAGTAACGACTTCTGGAGGATAATTTCTGTTTTACTTAAGCTGTCCGAGATAAATATTGGTCATCAAATTGCATCCGCTGTTGAAATTTTGGTTTCAAAAGTAAAAAATTAGTCGCAAATAGTTTTTATATTTTTGTAGTTTATAATGCGTTATATACCGTCTTAGGTTTTTATAAGTAATATGTGGTTTCGGATATTAATTTTTTGAGTTCTTGGAATTCTCCATCTTTTTTCTTCCCTCATCAGAGTTTGCTAGATGATGTCGGCCGTCCAGCGCGCCCGCCGTCACCACCAACACTGGATATCATTGTTGAGCAGTATCTCCGTGAGCAGCATGCGCATTGCAATAACCCTGTATCTACTTGTCCGCCATTTTCCCTTCTAAGGTAAAAGCACGGGCTACGAACAACGTTCCATTTCTACACTTCAGAGTAAATAGTATAAATGGGTTATAGGTTTTTGTCAACCGTTCATCATTTTATGGGTTTTTACTAACTAGTTCAAACGATAGAATGAATAACACCAATCATTCCTACTCTTCCAGACAAACAAAAAGAATGATCACTTTACAAGGTTTCGTCAACTGTTTCAAAAATTACAATGAATTACACCAATCACTGATTTCTTTTTTTTTCAAGACAAAATTTGTAACATCGAACACCTATTTATTCCAGGCCTCATAAGTGTCCCGAACCCAAATACCGTTATTATGCTCCTACAAGTATCGCAACTCGACTTAGGAGAAGAGAGGTATGTCACTAACTATCTTCCTATCTTTGTGTTTGTCAGTTTTCCTGTGTGTATGTCTACCTGTCTGTATGGCTATCTTGTTTGTTATCTATATAAGTACCTAGATGGCTGTCTGTGTGGCTGTCTTGTTTGTTATCTATATGAGTACCTAGATGGCTGTCTGTATGGCTATCTTGTTGTTATCTATATAAGTACCTAGATGGCTGTCTGTGTGGCTGTCTTGTTTGTTATCTATATGAGTACCGTCACTTGCCAGTTTATTTGGGACTCTGTTTCAAATCCAACTCTCATTTGTACGGATGCAGCATTTTGGGACAACATCATCCAATATTGTTTGGCCAACATGTTTTCTCCGTTTGAAAACCATGTTGGGCAATGTTGGATCGTGTAACGCGATGTTGGATAAAATTTTTTCTAACGTCGATCGACATTTTTCTCTGAGCATGCGCATCTGAGAACATTAATTGGTACTCAGTTTATCCTCTTTGGTCAAAGAAAGGGCATTGCGATCCCAGAAGCCTCATAGTACAGCGCGCGTATAAATCCATCTGTAATATTTTTAGACGTGGCTCTTCATTTTCGTCGATTAACTTCATTAAAACTGCCGTTGAAACATTTTTTTTGTTTTTTTCCCGCAATTGAGAAACCGCCATGTTTTGTTTAGAAAACAAATGAAAAACGTTTACTTGATATTAGGATGTCTCTTTCCCAGAGCCCTTAGTTCACATCCTGGGGTCCTGGTAACGATCTAACATGTCGCATTGACTTTGTTTGAACACGTGCTTCCAACAATGTTTTTTGATATCGATGTTGCATATGTGTAAATGGGCCTTAATTTACAGTTCCTCTGAATAAAGCCAGTCTGATTAACTCTTATTTTTCTTTGAGATTTTCGTTTCTATTCATTATTTTTCGTTTTGTTAGTTAGCTTATGTTTTGTCTTTCAGATGATGCCGCGGCATGGCGGTTTTAATGGTGAGCGGTTACATAGGCGTTACGTTTATAGCAAGTAAGCTAGACTCTTGTTCATTGTGTAATAACAATAAGTTAATAGCGCTGCTGCGGGTCATTAAAACCTATTATTTTCTTGCTGATTTAAAAACGTCGTAAATTAAAAAGTCTTAAAAAGGTCGTAAATTACTTAGCTCCCTAAAGCTGCGGGAAGCCTGTGCAGTATGAGAATAAATGACTGCGGGAAGCCTGTGTAGTATGAGAATAAATTACTGCGTTTGTAATAATTATAACGTTGTGACACACTGATAATGATAAGAAATGATAACGTCGGTAGTATTTAACAATAAGCAAAATTAGAAAGATGGTCTTAGTCGTGATTATATGAAATGTTAGCTCTGAAAAATTTGATTTTGCAATAAATGTTCCTTGACTCCAATGTAAAAACAATACTTAAGAATATCAAAGTAGGCCTTATTCGTATTCCCGGATGGCCTTGGGCGAGTACACGATGTCGAGGCTCATGCGAGGGAATAAATAATTCCAATATGGCTTCCATAGGAGAGGCAGAGAACAAAGTTAAAAAATGGAAAATTCCTAAGTTGAAATCCTATTTACGGTTATTCCACAGCTCAGTAAATAGGATTTTAACTTAGGAACTTTCCATATCTTTGTTCTCTGCCCTTCCTATGGAAACCATATTGAAATTACATATTCCTCCGCATGAGCCTCAACATCGTGCACTGGCTCAATGCCGTCCTGGAATACGAATAAGGCCTATTCGATGCTAAATAAAGTGTCGATTTTTACATTCCGTCTTCAGGTTCCGACCGCTTCGAGCTGTGAGAGACACGGAAGACAACAGCTTTTTCACATGTGCAGCTT
The DNA here is from genome assembly GCA_027575285.2 of Zoanthus pulchellus. Taxonomy (NCBI): domain Eukaryota; kingdom Metazoa; phylum Cnidaria; class Anthozoa; order Zoantharia; family Zoanthidae; genus Zoanthus; species Zoanthus pulchellus. Next base: position 10,297 of record JAOBRB020084275.1, read on the forward strand.
TCTTGGTTAGCAAACAAGCAAATATTATATAAACACTATTCATCTTTCGTCTTTAGATTTTGTTTAACGCCATCTTTTAAATAGTCCATGTGTCGTTAAGCGCTAGCTCCAACCTGCAAATACTAGGAAACTGGAAAATCTGTTTAAACCTTTTAAGATATTCAATGGAGCCACTTAGTTGATCATGACAGGTGTCGGTATTGACTTGTCAACTTACAAGTCTAGTTAGTCATCTTTGATGTAATTAGCAGTATATATTTTATTAACTGATCAAAGTACCCAATGGAAATAGAAAATCTGCCTGCCAAAACTAAATTTCCGCTAGTTAGCGTGAAGCTTTGCATGGTATGCTCGTAATGGATTTGTAGTATACTTTGGAAGATAATTTCATTGTTATCTTAAATTAAACTTTTCAAGTTTTTATCATACTTCAGTTGCATGATATGATATGCTCGTAATGGATTTGTAGTATAGTTAGGAAGAGAATTATATTGTTCCCTTCAATTAAACTCTTCAACTTTTTATTATTAGAGTTGCGTGATATGATATGCTCATAATGGATTTGTAGTATAGTTAGGAAGAGAATTACATTGTTACCTTAACTCTTTAACCTTTTATTACATCAGTTGCATACCAAATTCCTTAAGTAAGTTTTTATTATCTCAATTTGTTTACTTCGCATCGTTTTTGGCCACAATTCACCGTAATCGCAATAGAATAAGTTTTAATCATTTTCAATCATATTTTTTATCAACACGACATTCCAAACTGACTCTGAAAAAGTAAAAAAGTTTGAGGAAGGGGTAGGCAATATTTATTTAGGAAACACTGATTGTGCGAGTGCCCTTGTTTAATTATTTATCAAATGCAATATACATGTTTGTTTTTTCAGCCGGATGGGCTGAAAAAAGTTTTAGTTTTAGGAACACAGTCTGGAGAGCTGAAATTTTTCAACGTAGCAACTGGCTTGGTAGGTATTTTATACTGTTTGATCTAATTTGGTAGGTTTTCAATTCAGAAATTTCGCTGTGTTCTGGGATGGCTGAAAATCCGCTGCATCGATTGAGACGACATTTTCACCGGATACACAGGAGCTATCATTCCCATTGTTAATGTGTTTTTATTTTTTGTAGGAAGAAGCATCATATTCCTGCTGTCATTCCGCCATTTCTATGTGTCATCCTTCCAAGGTAGGGTCAAATACATTTGAGATTAAGGTCAATAATCGTATCGCACACTTCAAGTACCGTTATATTCCGTGTCCTGAGCTTCTGTTTTATGCACGAGGGGGAGAGATGGGTGGAGATAGACTTCGTGATATTGTAATTGGGTTTTTTCTAATTCCCGTCTCAGGAACAAAACTTTTGATCAAATTTAAATGCAAATTTTCTTATTCAAAAGTTTTATAGCTCATAAACCGTACTCCGTAGGGTTGTCATTAATTTCTCTGAAATAGTATTCAATATTTACTTATTGTTTATATATTTATAATGAAATTACTTGTTACACATACTTTACCTTATACAATACAATATATATACATGTTCTCCCCTCAAGGCTTTTCAGAACCTGTTTACAAGTATATACAGTTGAGGTCAGAAAGTTGAGGGTCTTAGAAAGTCCGCCGGAGCGGCTCGCATGTTAAAGCGCACCTTGGCAGCCGATAAGAAGTGCCCTCAATGGAAGAAACAGATCACAACACCGGGATCACCACCCTGCTCTTTGCGAGAAGTGTGTGGGTTTATTTACGTCCCTCGACAGAGTGATCGAGAGACTGGACCTACGGTTTAACGTCCTTATCCGAGAAGACGGGAAAATCTAACCATTTGCAGATGTTAGAGCAAAGGCAGCACTTTCTCCTCAATTATATTAAGACCCTGAATGTTTGCCCTGCCGGGAATCGAACACAAGACCTCCCGCAGAGCAGACTGGCGCAATACCAACTGGGTTAACCAGGCGGTGTGTACATAACTGAAGTCTATTTGTTGTTATTTAGAAAATCAATTTATCTAGAACCCACTGTTCTCCGATTCCTTCCTGAAGGGTGCATTACAACTTGATTACCCTTCTTTCGAAGTTCAAACTGGATAATAGTGATATTAATTTGCTGCTTCTTTAACGGGTGTCCGAATGTGTGTATGAAAACGTAAACTACAACTATATTCTGTTGGAATTTTTTTTAACTTTATAGGATCGGGAACTAATTTTAACGTCTTCACCGTTTGGTGTTCCAATGTCGGCACTTTGGTCAACTGGGGAAATTTTTGAAATGCAGTAAGTTCAAATTCTTGGTAGCTGTTTTATTTCCTTAGTTGCGTTAAAGAGGTAAGCGTTTCTCCGCTTTGATGTGATCTCTTTGCAGCTAAATCTTTTTCGTTCTTCAAAAGCAACCATATCAAATAGATAAATAATTAAATGTTAATCTTTAATGGAATCTCCTCATAAAGAGCTTTTTAGCGTCCCTATACATGTAAATACAGAGTCAAAGTTTTTGTAGGTATTCTGGAATACCTGCACGTACATATGTGTTAGATCATGCCCAGAAACCCGAAGTGGTAGGGTTTTTATGATCCCCTTGATAGAATATCGAGAGAATAGTATATACGGTTTAACGTCCTCATCCAAGAAGAAGCGAAGGTATAATCATTTGTATATATTACAGCAAAGACAGTATTCAATTTCTCTCTTGTTTATTTTTATACTTTGAGTGTTGGTCCGGTCGAGAATCAACCTCATCAAAACGTTCCCCCCCCCATCCCCCACGGTTGAGTTACCCCTTACCAACTAGGCTGAGCAAGTGGCGGTTATTTTGTTCATGAAAGTGGAAAACATTAGCATTATCGAAAACGAAAAGAGGTTGTTTCGAGAATAAATATAATTATTGTAATTTTTGCGACAGGATTATTTTAAATACTTTGGTTTGCTACTTTGTTGTCACTATGCTCAACTATTGTAACAGATGCGTTTACTGGTTATAATTATATTAATGATAGTTATAGTGATATGGTGAATATGATGATCATCAAATGCTGCTCAGTGATAATGGTTATTATTGTAATGTATTTATTTTATTTTTTATTTCTATTATACTCCATCGCAGACATCAGTTCCCGGATGATCATTACGTGAAGTTCAGTAACTTATCAGAAGACCGAGTTATTGGAACCGATGAAGGCATCGCGCATGTTAGTTACAGTTAAAAAGAAGTGTTTTCCGCTTGACAGAGAAGTTAAAATATTGTAGTATTACCTTTGCAAATCCTACATTTTGATAACGAAGTTGTCACCTATTATCGGATTGACACACAACATATTTAGCGTAGAATTATAGACGACTGTAAAGTATAGCCGCGACACTGTCGCCCATTGATTAGCGGTCTTAAGGCAAATTCCCGAAATTTCATTATGTTACACCATAAAGTGACCTTTGAACGGTGACTTCTCTTAAGCGGATGGCACCACCTCTTCCTCCGTTTCAAACCAACGTAGTGTATTTACAGCGCTGATTATATTGCCATGAACACCAGAAATATGTCTGGATTATTCATTGTGTTTTAACCACAACCGGCACATCAGATTTATTACTTATTTCAAAATTGCTCAAACCTGTATTCTTCGCTGTTATAGCATGTACACAAATGGGAAGGAAAAGTAACTGTTTACTTGTAACAAGACTGAATGTTAAAATAAAACGATAACAATTTGTTCCGTGGCCGATAGAAAATCGTTCGTTGCCTGTGGTTTCTGAGGTATGAAGATCTAGCATGTGATTGGTTACAACACAATAAACATTCCAGACATATTTTAGATGTCCACGGCAATATAAACAGCGCTGTAATAGTAAGTGAAACATATCTAAGGCAAAAGTAAAAAATTATGACGTATATTTAACAATTAGACCTCGAGGACGAATGGACTACGAGTAATAATCCATGAGGCCGTAGGCCGAATGGACTATTCAAAGTCGTAGTCCA
>JAOBRB020084493.1:0-14265 GCA_027575285.2 Zoanthus pulchellus
TAGCATTAATATTAACAACTGTCAACAGTGGAGAGAGAGCACAAGAGTGTTGGTTTGAAGAAGGAGGATGCATAAATGGAGTGAGATAGAGAGTGGAAGTGCTAGGGATTGCTACTGGAGTGGGGTAATCCGGTCACCCTCATTTACAGGGAAAACCTGTATCAAAATTGAATTGATGATGTCAACAGCAGGGGCGGATACAGGATGAAAGAAGGGGCCGGTCATTTAAAATGGTTTAGTAGCTCAAAGGCAGGATTATCAATGGGGTGTGAGGGTACTCCCCCAAAAACGTTTTCAAATTGAGACCGTCAGTGATGCGATTTTCAACATTTTGAGTGATTTTGACAAGGACTTTTTTTACAGGTTTCTGAATTTCTTAAACAAAAATAATGCTCTTTGAATACAATGTATAATCCAAGGGATTTATAAAACTCATTCTACGCTGATTACGACTGGCGAAAATGTTTACAATTGCAGAGTGCTATATCCTTATGTATAAATAGGAAAAGCAGTGCATTTAATCTATCCTCTAACATTGTACTGTGATAGACATTCCTCACGAAACGCAGTGAGGAGTTGCTACGTTCCATTGTAGCACTTTTTACTGGTGTTATTGAAAGCAAACGTACAATTGTGTGCACGTTGGGAAAGAGGCTTTCATTGCATGCTTTCAGGGTACCATTCAGGGCTCATTCTTTTGTTCTTGTTCAGCCTCACATAGATGGTACATGGTCCAGGTAAAGTTTTTAACTTCGTATAGCCTATTTCTTGTCCTTGTTTGAAGACAGGGGTTGATATTTTCTTCCCTTTCACTTTCACAAAATCAAAGTCATTAAACTGCAGATCTGGCAGTCTGGTAACAAGGATTTCTTGAATACAAGATCTTATTGACGTTTCTTCTGCATTGGTTAAAGATCTACCATATGATCATCCTGCTTGAATTCCTCTAGATTAGGACGCTGCAGTTCGAATATTTTTTGTTCAGGAGCTTCTTTTCTTGATTTGGTGCAATTTGATTGAATCAACTGCCTTGCTCTTGTTATTATGGACTGAACTCACTTGGCTTTTCAGCTTCTTTGAACTACCTGCTTATTGGAAAATACTATGTATATTCTTAATTCTGTGAGTGACCAGTACAGTAAAGAATGTACAATAAATCTCCTATTAGACTTCCACAGGTTTACTTCTTCATTTGCTTCTTAGAGGCGAGATTATTCTTAAAACTGTTTTATATTATAACAATAAATATTATGATTATATTGAAGAACAAAATAAAATAAAATCATTAGAACTGAGAAAGGGAACAACGATAAATATAACTGAAGAAACAAGCCAGCACTCACTTTCCTCCTATAAGTGATAACCTGTAAGGGAGGTTTTTCGCCAAAACACGTCAATTTTTTACTATTACAAACGCCACCAGTATTTGTCATACCTAACTATTAAAAATATTTGGGCTCCTAAATGAGAAGGTTACAAGCAGTAAATAATTTTTTAACTGATTTTAATTTACCAGCAACGTTTTTTGTTGAGTCTGTAATCTGACGAGCAACCTGAAGCCAATTGAATTCGATACTGATCAGCGTGGAAGAGCAATATGGACGAATTCTAAGGGCTTAACAAAGTCTGTAAACAACAAAAACTACCCCTGCTTTTCTCTAAAATGACAATCAATGAATACAGCGGAAATACACTGCACTTACCTCTTTCACAAATTGCTTTAGTAGTTTTTTTCGCCATTTAGAGCGCTCGAATGCGTTAGGCAGCCCAGCCTTTTTACCGGTATTTGGGAAGTAGGTCACTTGCTGGATGGAATGGATGTTACTTATATTTGTCAAATGGATATTGCAATTACTGAATGAAAATTGTACATACATCAAATGAAAATATTTGCAAAGAGTCTTTGAATAAATATTGTAGATAATTATCGAATGAATATTGCATAGATTTATTGAATGGAAAATTTTAATTATCGAATGAATATTACAAAAATTTATTGAATGGAAAGTGCTTTGCATTTATCGAATATGTGCTTAAACACTTAAATTAATATTACAACATGCTGGTCAAAAACATTGCATATTTGGGTTTTATTTCCAATATATGCAACATCGAATATATTTGAGTACCATCGATTATTGCTACTTTTCGGTAACCATATAAAAGTAGCTTTAACTCAAACTTACGTGTATAACTTCCTAACGTCGAATAACTCTAAAAGTTTAATTTCGTTCAATATTTTTAGTGGCAATGTCAAAACATTTGTACATTAAGTTACAACACTAACTTCAAGTATCAAGATTTATAAACGATCTACATACGTTACTTTGTTTTCTTAACTTTTTGCTCTTTCCAGAAGTGAACTGTTATATATATTAAAAAGATACACACTTAATGACAACTTCCGAAAGGGGCTTTTCAGTGTCATTTTTTTAAAAACCACCCTCTTCCGCAGTTAAGAATCCCAACTGGTAGGAGGCAAACCAGTTAGCTATTTACAAAGCGAGGTAAATTTGTCTCTGGGGTCACTGAGGACAAATTCATTCAGTGGCTAGAGTCAGGGAATCGAACCCGGGTCTTCTGCATTCAAGCCCAAACTCTGACCACTGTGCCAGGCTGCCTCCTCCTCCCTATATGTTTGTCAATTTAAAATCACATATTTCTCAATTTGTTTGCAACGCGTAGTATTTTTTTTATGTTTTCAGAACTCAGTGTTAAATTCTGCATCGTCATTCAAATGGACACCACCCATGTTCTTGTCGTAGCTGACTGCAGCTAGGATGGTGGGAACTAGAATGACCGATCCATCTCGTTGTTTCCTATTTACTTGATTTTTGCCCAATTTGCTTTCCTTTCAAATTGAAGCAACTAAATTTTCATGACGGTGGAACTTTGATTCACCTTTCTTTAAGGTTTTTACTTTGGTGTTATGGGGTTACAAAGTTGCCGGCAAGCTGTTCCACACAGATATGTTTGCTTCCTCAGCAGTTCACAGGCAAGAGGAATTGAAGTAAAAAGTTATCACAGAACACATGATGATATTTGTGAAAAAAGGGTCTGTGAGTTCACCAACAACATGGTAACCAAATTCGTAATCTGTTGCGCTGTCATCTTATTTTCCCGTGTAAACGTGGAGGCACAAACGTAGTTATTTAAAGAGTTGTCACAGTCCCAAATTTTAATACATTGCTTTACTGGCTTCATTGGAAGTATTGCTTCAAAGAAAACTGCCCTTTAAAACCAACCATTGTCTCGTCCATGGATAAATTTTGTTTGGGGTGATAGTTCTGCATGACTACCTCCAGAAAATGATGCACTTTGAAAAGCTTGGTTGGGTTGATTAGGTGGAACGAAATTTTCATTGTTTTTTAAATAAAGATTTTGAGTCAGTTTATCGAATCTGACCCTGGTCATAACACGCTGTACGATGGGAACACTGAAGGCTGGATCCGTTGATCAGTATAAACTTGTTTCTGGGAGGACATGAATGCTGAAGAACACATGCAAGCCGAAGAATGCTTGCATTTCTGTCACACTTGTTTTCTACCACCTCGCATCTGTTTTTTTCTATACACTGCCTTGCATATCTGTTTGTTTCTTCAACAACATTCTCAAACAATTCTTCTTTAACAAAAAGGCTGAAAAAATCTTTTGCTTTGCCATTCTCAGCAACAGCACTTGTTGTTGCAGTGACTGAGGTGAACAAGGCGACATTCACTGGAGAATCACTGCTACCTCAACCAACTTCAGCACTGTCTCCTTTATCTTCCAAGAAAGATAAGTCTGAAAGATTTTTTGTTTTCACTGTGGACCCAGTAATGTTTCTCCCCAAATCACTTTCGTAATTTTTTTGCTCATTTTCATGTCCAACTGGACTCGAGCCGCCATTGTAAAATTTTTAACTCAAAATTTTTTAGAAATCTTGTATGGAACACTAATAACGTGACAATCACAAACATTTTTCCAAACCTTTTTCTGATTGGTTAAAACCTTAAGTCACGAAAGATTGTCTGTAAGAATAGATTTTATTGGTCCAAACATAGTAACCGCAAGAGTGCCTATTGGTACTCTTAGGATCTTTGTTATGTATGTGTTTGCATTTGAGACCCTCCATGGGAAAACAGTGAATAAGGTGATCGCACGCGCACGAAACGGTCAGTGGACTATTGCACGCTTTTAACCTAACACGCTGATTTCAGGTTTATGCGCATAACAACAATTTCACTTAAAAAACGTGCATTTACTTTTATTTGCTTTTGTTTGACACGTTCGAGCTTTGTTTTTTAGCACGGTTTGACTGCAATTTTTTTAAATTTTTTACACGGCAGATTGAGACGGTTCTTGCTTTGTTTCTTAAAACATTGGTTTGATAAAACATAATTTTCCAGTTTTTAAAAGCCTGTTCGTTTCGGTATCTTTTTCATTTGACATGCTGGCAACGAAAAAATTTAGTCACTCAAAAATAGGAAATCAGTCATAAGATAACATATTAAAACAGTTAAACTCTAAACTTAATTGTTAAAAACTGCGCTCATTGTTTTATGTGTTTTTTAGATTCGGTTAGAAACATTCTTGCCGGTATCAACTTGCCACTTGCAAAATTAGAAAAGCCTAATGCCATGCTTCTTTATTTTATTTAAAAAGTTAAAATAAACAAAAAATTTAAAATATTTTGTTATACACTTACAGTTCGCATTGCTATTTATGCCATCAATAACAAACCTTGATCAAGGCTTTTCTATTAGATGTGATTTAATTTTGTTTCCATCAATAAACTCTGTTTTACGAATATGAATTTTGTTTTTCCGTTGATGCAGTATTTTCCCGGTAACTATACATAGCTTCATTCGATTTTTTGTTGCTAGTTTAAATTACACTAACTATTTGTATGAGTCTTTGATTCTTAACAGGACGACGCAAATATTAGCGTTAGTCTTAAAATGTTTATTTTTGATGAACGGCAAGAACTGTTTGCCATGCATAAATACTAAACATTAATAAATTCAGTTTCTATTTAAAAAGTGGTCAACTTTGATTAAAGCTCTCGTAATCCGGCTTTCATTTAATTGATTGGATACTGTTTCGATTAAAGAAAAATGTTTCAATTTGTAATCCTTCAAATACTGCAAATTACAATTTTCTGATTATTGAAACAATTCTCGTATTCAAACTTAACTCGTTTATTTTTGTCCGTGCGTACACGATCATAGACTTAAGCAATACAAATACTTTAACACGGACAAAAAGTTAATGGAAAACAATGCCTTTAACACGATAAGCGTGTTAATAAGTTCAAATTTGCAAAAGAATGTCTGAACACGAAGCATTGTTTTTAGCGTGCGAAAGAAACTGGCATTCTAACTGAGGTAAATCACTTACACGCTGCTAACGTGTTGAGACACGCTTCTTTTGTTTTAACATGTAATGGTGTCGTGCGCGTGCGTTCACCTTATTCCCTGTTTTCCCATGGAGGGTCACATTTGGTCGTGCTTTCATTTGCTCGAGCTTTCATTTGCTCGTGCTTTCATTTGCTCGAAGCAGTCGTGAGACAGTGAGTTAGCATATATTGCAAAACGTTTTCAGGTTTATATGTACTCTCTTTCGCTTATAACACTTGCTTTCTTTTCAGCTCGAAGTTATTTTGATCTTCCTTTTGTCATTGTTTGCAATTCTGCATTACTGTAATTTCTGGATGGTGTAAGTTTAATTCACTATGCTATTTCTATGCAACTGTTAGGAGTACTTATGTTTTCTTAATTTGATCCAATTCAGATTTTATGAACATTCCGTTTCTATGCGAACTAATTTCTGGTTCATGATGGAGAAAAGTCGACCTCGATGTTCTGTTCTTATATTCACTTGACCATCAGCTCAAAGTGTGTAACATATAAGATTATCATTAACAATAACTTCTTTTGTGATATTTTTTTCGAGACAATTAGAAATAATGGAAGAATTGAAGGTTTAATATACATGTATATGGAAATATATTTTTCGAACTTAACCTTTATTAACAATATAACCTCCACAGAAGTTTTAAGTATTTTGTAGTGAATAACTATATTTGTCACCACTTGGTTTTCGTTGCACAAGAATTCTGTCGCATTTGTTCAATTTCAATTTCTCAATTTGTAATGTAAGCATTTTTATGTACTGCTTTTCACTCTATTAGTTAGAATTAATTCTTTGAATTAGTCATTTTCTTTTGCTGTATGTGGTGGCTCCTATATTAGCCGTTGTTTGTTGAACATACAGTATAAGGTTTAATAACCAAAAGCTTGTCCTTCTCAGGAAATGATTGTGGGGATGACTTTGTTGACACTTAGCGACATCAACAGTCTGCCAAAATCTTATTATTCCATTAAGCAGGTTGTTTTTGTTGCATGGCTTGACCATTCGGAAAAGGTAGCACCTCGACTCATGCCACAGCATCTCGATGGGGTTCAGGTCAGGGCTTTCAGTTGGAGTTGGCCGGTAGTTGATGTTGTTGTCCCGAATAAACTACATATTGAGGCGACCTGCATAGCAAGGCAGAGTAAAACAATTAGAAAAGTTAGCTAGATAAATTTTGAATTTTTGATTTGTTGAAAACTTACTTTTTTGTTTAGGATTGTTATCCTGCTGGAATCTGTATCCATTGGGGAATGTTTCATGAACAATCAGCAGCAGCCCGTCTCTTAGAATGCTTTCCAAATAAAACTCTTTCCTTATGATGATTTAGTGGCCCCTCTGTTTGATATACTGTACCTGCCAACATGTGAACTTTGTAAGGGTGCTTGGCCTTTTGAGCTTTACGGGCATCCCATTTTTTCGAAAGCAAAGCTTTCCATGCCTTTGTAGGAATATGCTACATTCGTCTGTGAAAACGACATCGTTGAGTTTCTCCTCGACCTTGTAACACCTTTCTGAACACGCAAGTCAGGCCAGATTTTTGGCTGCTAAGTTTGTGGTGTACAGAATTAATGATAGTGATAGGGAGAAACCAAACTCGTTGGAAATAAGCTTCTCCAGTCTTTTCAAGGTCGATATATTCGTTCACTGTAAACTAAAATAGTCGGTTTTTTAAAGCAAATCAAATGCTTTTATGACTTGAACCTACCAACAGAAGTCAGTTCATCGTTTTCTTCCATTTTGTGATCTTCGTAGGTGTAATAATGCTTCTTACTAAGTATGGAGGGGTGTCCGTCCTTTGGGCAAGCTAGTGTTGAAGTGTCACCTTGAAATTTGATAATCAACATTGTAACCGTATTTCGATCAATCCTTATGCATTCTTCGTCTAAATGCATGGATAGGCAATTTCGGTGCATAAATCTGTTACACCATCTCGGTCTGCCAACAAATTCAGTGAGATTCATGTGCTTTGATAATTCTTTTGCCTTGAGCCAGATCTTGACGGTAGTAACTGCACGGCTGTTCTCTGTGGCTGATGATCCATTCTTTCAAAGTTCTTTCCAATGCAGGAAACTTGGCTATACCAGTATGGCAGGTGCGTTGGCGCTTTGGCAGTTTTGTCATGACATCTTTCTTTTTTCACCAGTAACAGATCATGGATTCATCAATTTCAAACTCTCGTGCTGTGAGCACGTTTTCAGCTGGGCATTTTGACTTGTGGCTACACTTATCATAAATGACACGTGGCTAGACTTATCAGAAATGATTGGAGCTTGTAATTCTCATTCAGTCACTTACCTTTTTATAACGTTTTGAATAAAGAAAAAACTTCAACCATTATTTTTGTTGACAAAATTTTTTTTTAGCATGGAATAAGTAAATTTTCACACTTATTGTCTTCGATGTTTCATTGAAAATTGTACCGCTTGTGAAAGTCTGGTCTAAAGATTAGGATTAATGGGTTTAGTTTTAGAATTAGTCACATTGCGATTAGCTCAGTGAGAAGACATTCAAGAGATCTAACCATTGAAAATTATTTTGTCTTTGTACATTAAAAAAGTGTTCAACTCACATGAAGATTATAAAAGTTCCATATTAAGTCTGCATTCATGTTCAAAAGACGAGATTTTGAATTTGCATTCTTTAATCAAAAGTTTCAGTTAACACTTAGCTGCCTTAGAACCAATGAACTTTCCATTGCTTTTAAAAACGGTTCGAAGAATGTAATGGTGGTTTTAGCTGTGGAAGAAGGCCAGGCGGAAGATAATCATTGTTCCAGTAGAAAATATAATTTTCTAGGTGGTGACGGTATTTTTTAAGTTTGAGATGTAGGCACTTTGCAAAGTTGAATGATCTTGAGTAGGTGCAAATGTGTGAAGACTGAGAAATTGAGCTCGTAGTAGGTCCTGGATTAGGGTGAATATCCATACATTGAGATAAAAAAACTCAAAATAGTTAAAGCAAATGTTAGTGTAAAAATAACCCTTGGACAAGGTTTTTAGTGGTAGGAAGGTTTAAAATTTGATAGTGCAACTTTCCTTCTGTGTGCTTTGAGGAACACGTACTGGGTGAAACTCGGTTCTTGTATAAACCAATGCAAGCTCTCTACGAGGCGATGTCGATGCTCATCATTCATTAAGTCCAAATATATTAAGTTTAAATATTTTAATACTACATTAAGTTCACTTTCTTTCATTGCCAGATTCTGATTTATTTGAAAACAATTTTAAAGGATTTTTGATAGCATACAACATTAACTTTTTACAGGTGATTCAAGAAATTTTTCTTTCAAAGACAAGGAAGATTACAATTGACTTTGGAAAACAACTAAATATAGTTTCCAATTTTCCCGACAATATTTTGGAGTTCACTTTATATACTATCATTGTATCATGTTTTGTGCCAATAGGACACAAAAGTAAAAATTGTAACTTTTTATATAGCCTCGAAGTGAAAAGATTTGTTTTGAGAAACAAACATTTACAAAATTACACTACCAATTAATCTGTTCACTTCTGATAAAGTTTTCATTTGAAATCATCATTGTCAATGTAGTTTGAAAGATCTCAAGAAACAAATTCACATTTCGATTTTGTTTTGGATTTGAAAACTGTTTTTATTGACAACCGTTTGCTATCAAAAATCTAAGCTGATAATTTTTTGTACTTCAAAGAGTACCATAACCTTAAAGCATTGCCATGAAACAAAATAACCATATACATAATTAACAACTCAAAGAGCAATTCTCACCTAGACCAAATTCTTCTGCTTTTTTAAGTAAAGTTTTTTGCAATGAAAAATATGGTTTTTGTTTGTTTTGTTTGTCTGACCAATATTGCAAAAGTCATATTTTGATTGTATGATGACATAACCAAAATCGTGGTAAACTCTCGAAGTATATTACAGAATATGAATTTTAACAGAAAAAAAGTTGATAAATCAAATGTATCATTCAGATAAAAAGTACCTAAACAGTAACATGTTCAGTGATGTTTAAATTGATTGAAAGAATTTTTTAAATACATTCTCCCAGTTCCATATGCAAGTTACCCAACAGAAATATTGTGTTCTTTTTAATTATCTTTGATGGTAGTAATTTAATGAATCATTTACATTCGAGTGAAACACACTTTATGAGCTATTCTACAGTAAACATCACAAAATTAAAACATCAGGTTTTTTTTGGGAGATTTACATGTAAAACGTATGAGCTTTATGGTGTGTCTATTGTGCTATTTGGTATGAATTTGCATAATCTGTTTCAGCATGCTGGATAAAATGTTTAAAATAATAGTTGAGTTGCTGTTTCAAATCATTCCACTATTGTTTATTGAATGGGATTCTCTCAACTGACATTCCTTTTTTGATATGTACTACAAAGTCCTTCCATTCAACACCAGATAAACCCATATGCCCCTGTACTTGAGCATAATATGCGTGTCTAGTCTTATGTTTGCATTTTTCTCCATCTCTGTAACAAAAGAAGTTTGAGTCAGAACAAGCACTTAGAGAGCTAAATAAGAATTTAGCTTCTGGACACTTGACCTCCAGTACCCAAATGGTTTTGAGCTGCCATTAATCTTGCCTTCAGGTGAGCCCCAAAAAATGGCAAGTCTGCCGAGATAATAAACTCACATTTGAAAACATAAACCAACTTCTCCTTGATTGTCATGTATTTCTGATACATGACAATGGCAACTGGCTCATATTTTGTTCCATGCTTAGTATACCTGGATTGAAATGGTTTAGGGTACATCAAGTCTTGTGCAAAACTACTATGATTTCTCTGTCTTCGAGATATTAACTGGAATTTTGATGCTGTATATCGATACTTGTGTTCTGATTTCCATTGTTGATGCTCACTGATCTCTTGTTCCTTTTTCGGTCTTGTTTATGTAGTTTTCATTAACAATAAGTGAATCTATGAGATCTCTTTCTAATTCACTCAAGTTTTAAGGGAAGGCATATACCTCAAGTTATCTGAACGGAAATTGTAGATAAATTAGTGGTAAATTGTTGTCATTGGCACTAGAAATTGCACTAACATTACAGTACACCACAAAATTTGAATCTTCTTGAGAAAGCTGATAGCTTTGATAGGAACCAACTGGTGAGCTGTCAAATTTCGTTTCCTTGAGTTCTGTCTCCATATTCCCAATTAATGCCAGGCCCATTTTTGGATTTATTTGTCTCAAGGTTTTTTCCTCAGTAGTATTTAGCAGCAGTGTTTTGTTCTTTCTTGCCTCATAAAGTATAGGTTGTATGCAATTCCCTTCATTTTCCTCGTCATCAAGCTTGGTTTTTGAAACCACTACATCCATTACTGGTTGGGAATAAATTGAATCGCCCCTAACCTTTTTGTGCCAGGACTGTAATTTTGATGTGCATGCAACATCTGGGCTTAAAGTGGATCATCTTAGAAGTCAGCTGTCGTGTTACAGTTAAACAAACTGAATTTACATATAAAAAACATAAGTGCTTACAAATGATTACAAAACCCAGTCTTACCAGCAACGAAAGGACATAAACTGTCTATTACTTGACCAGAAACAATACACAAAGTTAAACGGAGTTCTTGAGGAGTATCATTTTTTCGAAATGAGTGATAACAGCTGCACTTGAAATAGAATATCTTTGATCCTAATTTGTTTGAATGTCCTTCAAGTACTGGTCCGTCTGGAATGTTTTAACCTTTCGTAAACCAGTTGGAACTTTATGATCTTTTGAGTTGGCTAGATGTTTTCCTGTTCTAGCAACATACCCGTCCTTTTCAGCCCGTGTAAAGAGAGTTAACATCTCTTACGATTTTGACCACGTTTGAGATTTTTCGAGTTTCTTAAGCTTCCTTTTTGTCTAAATTAGGTTTAGTTCAGGATCAATCACGAATTTGTCCTTTTCCATGATGATATATTTTTCAATTCTAAATGGGGAAAATACAAAACAGAGAATTATACATTTAGTGTTAGCATCTCCAAAATGAAGCAAACTTTTGAATGAAGTGGATGCAATTTGATACTTGCAGTACCAGTAGAGTAGTTATCCGCTTACCGTTCCCCTAGAAGTGCTTTTGTTGTTAATCCTTTTGACGAATCGCCACCGCATTTCAACCAGAACCTCGGGACATGGTTGCAACACTCTGATGGCTTTTTTCCGTTCAAAGAAGCACCACGAATGACCTTTTTGCCAAGAGAAACACTTGATAAATTTGCCATTTTGCAAATCAGATGGCACTGTGCTAAACATCCTTCATAAGCCTCGCTTTCATGTAGTTTGAGTGTGCGCCCGCCATTTATGAATATGGCGTATGTTTTTTTCTTGTGGGGTTTCATTTTCTTTTAAGTTGATCATAAAAAAAGATAAAAAACCCCGAAAAAGTCAGACTTTTTATACACATTGTATAACATTAGAAATGGGTTCTTGAATTATAAATTAATTAGAACTTGTGTTTAAGAACACATTTTTTATGGGTTTTATGCAATACCGTACATGCTGCATGTTGGTAGTTGTGTTATATGGCTATGGTCTGGGTTTAATGAGTGACATAAACACAAGTATAAGCCTCAAATTCTCATAAGCATAACGTTAGCATAATAAATATTGTAATGCCTGGTTATGCTGTGGTGAAAATTATAACAGGATATTCTAAAGTAGCAGAAGTGCTCTGTTATATCTGGAATTGTCTATTTGTATTATGACACCATTTGACTACAACTATGAGTACCTTTTTCAACTTTTGTTATTGATTATTAGGAGCATAGTCACTTATTTTCTAGTGCAAAAGTTTTTGGTAGTTGTAATCAATTTTGTTACATAACAAAACACAAAAATGTTGAGCAAACTATTGCAGTCTCAATTGTTCAATGGCAATTATCTATAATTATGTCAATTTAGCCAAATGTCTTCTAACGTAGGGTTAACAATTTCTTCATTAAGACATGGTCTTATGTCTTATGTATAGTCAACTGCATCATATATAACAAAAACAGAAACATGTTGAGTGAACTATTGCAGACTTAATTGTTCAATGGTAATTATCTATAATTATGTAAATTTAGCCAAATGACTTCTGACGTAGGTTAACAACCTGTATTAAGAAACACGTTTTGGCACAAATGTGTTCGCAACTTGTAGGTGTCCCTGAATCGTCACATCTATGGGCTCAACAAGTGCATTTGCACTATAAGCCAGACCTACCTGTCACTGCTACTGCAGCCACAGAGTTTGAAGGTATTCGTACAGTCTCTCTGCCTGCAACCTGCACAAATCCGCATTGTCCTTGCTTGGCTTGAGTTTCCTGTTCAATATTCCTCTTTTGGGCAAGTGTTCCAGGATGTTAGTCCCTAGAAGTCCAAAAAAGGGCTTTCCCCCTCTGCAGTGATTGCTGTCTCCTTAAGAATAAGGATTCCACATCCTGGCACGGTCACTCCCCCCATGGTCACATCAACATTGAGGTACCCTATGTAAGGAATCTCCGGCCCGTTTCTAATTTATAATGTTCTTCTGCTGTCGATGCAGGGGTGCTTGGTCGATGTTGCATTCTTCCTGGGTTACGGGAATTGATGGCGTCACGTCAATATCTTCAGTTAGCTTGCATGCTTCTTAATACTATCTAGCACTAAAATCATCTATCTTATCTCTGACATTCTGCAAACTCTTCTGAACAAGGTCTACACACTTATGTGCTCTAACTATATCAATGGCTCTACCTTGCAGACCTACACATAAAGCTTTGCTGTATGCCTTGACGTGATGTGTTGAAACCAAAGTTATGACAAAGGAAAACTGTGTTATACCTAACAGCATTGAATTTGCGTCTTTACGTGTGTCTTGATTCCAGTTCTGCGCATTATCTCCACACAATAGTTGAAGACAGCAAACGATTGGCACATGAAGCTGTTTGAATACTTCAAATGCATCATGTCGCTCAACTCACCTTGTACGACACATTTCCTTTAGCTTTGTACGTGTTTGTCCAGTGCAGCACTTCTATCGCAATTGTCAGTCCTGTTTGTCTCTTTGGTGAGTTGTTTAAAAATCTTGCAATACTATCTGCTAGGTTCATCATGTTCTGAACGACGCGTAGGGAAAGACTTTTTACTACACAGTGATTTAATATGTGAGAGGAGCAGTGGATAGAAGTTGCTTTGGGATACTCTTGAGTTATTCGGTTTGCCACCCCCTTCATTTTTCCTGCCATGTTTCCTGCACCGTCGTAGACTTCTCCTCAACAGTTATCCATACTTAGTCCCCACTCGTCTTGTACTAGCTTCAAAATAGCATTGCTCAATGTTTCTCCGTCTGTACCTTCTTTGCAAGTTACAAAGCCCATAAATTCTTCCCTAATCTGGTTGCTTTCATCTACGAATCGTACTAGAACGGACATCGGCTCTTTGTTTGCTGCATCTGTTTCCTCGTCGGTAGAGACGGTAAAAAACACAGATCGTTTGATCTCGGCCAATAACTTTTTTCTAAGCTGGTCTCCACATAATTTGATCTGCTCATTCTGGATTGTCTTAGATCGATAGGTGCAGGTTCTGTGGGCTGTTTTGAAATGTTCTTCAAGAACCTTGTCACCGGCTTCAACTCGAAAATTCAGCAATGCTTCATCGAGATGACCGTGCTAAGGGATATTTTGGCATGCGCAGAATATGACTGTCTCAACGATTGATTTGAGTATGGATCTGTTTTGTGTTACACGGATTGCCACTTCGTTATTCAACTGTCTGTTTATAGGATCTTTCTTATTTTCCATTACTGCTATAAATTCAATTGCAAGGGATACAGCCTCATTGTGTGATTTATTTCCTGTGAAGTGGCCATCAAGCTTTTCTTTTGCCTTATGAAACTGCTTGAAAGGACTTTGCACCAATGGTC
>JAOBRB020084604.1:0-14263 GCA_027575285.2 Zoanthus pulchellus
TCGACAAGTACGCGGTGTCTGTGCAACGTCATGGCGAAGTTGTTGGACATTTAATGAAAGGCAAGTCAGACCGTTTTTCAAAGACAATTTTTACGTGCCAATAAGAAGAATAACTGCAGTGTGGTCGTTACTGTTAAGGCAGTTAATTGTTGAGGTGGGGACGGTATGCAAGTGCCATGCATACTGCATGCACTTCAAGGGGCACAATAAAATTATTGACATTTTGCAGAAAGAGTTAAGAGGCAAAGCTTGATAAATTGATGTATTATATTGTATGAAATGGCAGTGAAATGGCAGTGAATTGGCAGTGAAATGTAAACGACCCTGAACTGGACAAATAAAATGGAAGAATACGATTACTCGCGATCGGTTGCTTTAAATAAATTTAATATTTTGATCTACAGTACTGTATTTTGTTACTTGTCACGTCTTGAAAAACATGGTTCGAATTATATCGAGGATAAAATTTAATACAAAATGACCTGAGGGGAAATGAAAATTGGTTCGAATTAGCGGGAGGTTCTAGTTACCGAGGGTAAAATTACAGTAAATGTATGAACGAAATCCACGGGATATTGGTGTTGATTCGAATTAGCGTGAGAATCGAGTTAGCAAGGGTTCGAGTTATCAGGAGTCGACTGTATAGAGCGTTTTCACCTGACGTCACGGCGGCCATGTTGGTGTACTCTTAACAAAATAATTTTGATTATTTCTTTTGTTTTGTACACCAACATGGCCGCTATGTTTATTGTTCTTTGTGTCTCTTGGGATTGTGTGAAAACACTCAATAAAACTTTTTACATCAACCATTCATGGAGGCAGTTAAAATTAAGTTCTTTCAATAAAACAACTTACTTTGTTCCATAGGTGTGCTGATTGCAATAGGTGGGATTATTTTTTAGAATTAAATTGATTATGTTGATTTGCTAACAAACAACACAAATGTGGCGTTGAATTATGCGGTTTTCTGTATGGAGGCAGTTAAAATTAACAATTCTCAATAAAAACGATTTAAAGTATGACAAACGTGTGTCGTTTGCTTCATGTGGGGTTGTTATTTTGATTTAACTTGGTTTTCGCTTTTTTTTGCAACATGGTTTTCCCTTCTTAAAGGAAGAAGTAAGGCTAAACTTTCACTCGGGATAGTTTGCCAAACGAAGTTAAAAATCTTCGCCTAAACTGTGCCAACGGCCACAATCCATTGTAGAATTCAAGAGAAAAGATTGATCTTTCATTTCAAATATCTAACCATACAACCGCAGCCATGCAAGCGATGCCATGCGGCTCTTTGTTTCCCCAATGAAATTATTAAACGATGGAAGAGATCCGTGTCCATTTTATCACGAGACTTGAGCCGTTAGATTTGGCTTTATAACCTCGTTAAATTAACAAACGAAGACTTGCGGAGGTGCAAGATATATAGTTTTTATTTTCATTTTAATTGCTCTCTTGTTCTTGAAAACGTTTTACAGGAAGTTTGGTTGCACCGCCACGAGTCCTTTTCACCAATCGCAAACAACACGTACACGCATGAAATAAAGTGAGTTGTTTTTTTATTGAGAAAATTTAATTTCAACTGCCTCCGTGCTTAGATGTCTGTACAAAGTTCTAACCAAAACCCTTTACAAATGTTTATTTGTGGTTCATAGATAGAGCTTGGGGTGCCTGTGGTAATACTTACATTCTACCATTTCTACTAACTATAACCTTCCAGTTTTCCAATTGACGTCTTATGTTTCTATGAAAAGACATTCTTAAGAAGTTGACAAACAACGAGAATAAGGAATATAGGGTTTTACTTCTTGTAGAGGACACAAAGTTTAACATGATTTGTGATTGGCCGAAATAAGGTTGGGGTATGCTTTATCTTTCTTTTGATTGGTTCAAAAATCTGTGTCCTCTACACGAAGTAAAAGTGGGAATATAACTCCTACCTGGAACGTGTACAGCGGAATAAACCAAAAAGACCGCAGCTTGTGGTGTAATACGAGTTGTAATACAACGTTGTGTAGTATGTATAGGAATGTATCTCCGTTCTGCAGTTTGCTACATAAAGAAAAATTTACCATCAACCAAATGTTACAATATTGATAAAGGCGACAAGTTTTCATACCAGATTCAAAAATAATAACAAAGATGTTGTTGAATTAAACGCTATTTTGGGCTATCAAATCCACCGCTTATCATCAAATTTATATTAGGCCATCCCCACTTAATTGTATGTTTACCATCGTCCGACCGAACTCAAATTAATTTTTGAAATTAGCTAAAAAGAAGTTATAAATGTATATTAATAAAATGCTGTCACAAATTGATTTTGTTTGAAATGGCAAAAGTAAAATATAGCTAGTCATGGCTTTGCAAGATTAGGGCCTGTTCATATCAGGCAAGATATCTCGGGGGCTAGGAATAACACGTTCCTCCGTGATATCTCGGGCAGAGGAAACTTTCTCTAAATTTACTTTATGTTCCAGCCATTCCGTTCTCATGAAGCCGAGACAGCTCGGGGGGTGCGAGATATCTCGGTCTGGAAGGTAGGGATAGCCCTAGGGGTAAATTTTGTCTCGCTTCATGTGAACGGTTCCACCGAGATATCTCGGTGGTTAGGGACAACCTGGTGGATCATGCGCATGCGTTCTTAACAGAACAAGACGATACGGCTGTTACTTAACAACATTAACCGAGACATCTCGGGGTCAAGTTTCCTCATGTGAACCAGGGACAGTTTCATCCCTACACCACCGAGATATCTGTATCCCCCGAGATATATCGCCTCATGTGAACAGGCCCTAAGGAAGTTTAGGTTAAGCTCACGTTGGTGTATTGTCTAGCGCATAAAAGTCTAATCCATGGGATATTTGCCTCCCACACAAAATTGCTTAACACGCAAAGTATATATTACAACCAAATATTACAATATTGTTAAGGAAAACATTTCCTAAATGCTGTTTCGGGGGATATCCACCACATATCAACCTACTTATGGGCCCTCCCAGGAGCCCATAAGTAGGAGCGAGCAACTTCAATGTTCTAGTGTCACAGCGCTTTTACGAACCGATTTATTTTTAGTTCAGTTATTGTGAATTCAAGCCAATTACATGCGTCCAAACTTGACTAATAACATCACTGTTAATTTGTATGAATTGTCTGATTCCTCCGGGACTGAAACTTCAATTGAAGTTACCTGCTAAAAGCGATCTAAATTTTTAAATTAGTTAAAAAAAGTGACAAATGTATATTAATAAAATGCTGTTACAACTGAAATGGTCAAAGTAAAACAAAGCTAGTCATTACTTTGCAAGGTTAGGAAGTGGAGGTATTTATACCACTAGCATGGAAGTAAAATTAGTAAATTACGTATGAAATCAATCTGCTTATACAGTTATAAAAAATATCAGACAATGACTCGCTCATGATAAAAACAACATTTTATAATGCATTCAGCTCAAATGTAACCAGGCCTGTCAATTTTTGAGGATAAAAATGCGAGAAAGATTTCACTGGATATAGTGAAAATCACATTCCCAAAAATGGCTAAAAAGCCCCTTTTCACAGTTTTGTTCAAGCATCTTGTTTTTCAAAACAACGCCATTTTTGCCGTACTCGTCCGCCAAATCACTGATAGCGTTATGTTAAATGTCACGATATATTCAAATATGGCGCAGTGAATGTGTGTACTGAGCTGATAACACTAATTTGGATAGTTTATAGATAGAAATTTGGAAAATATTTGATTGGTTTTTGGAAAACGCGTAAAAACGACCAATAAATGTTTAGGTGTACGTGTGCGTGATTTAAATAATATTGAGTGAAAAACACGCAAAATGTGTGAAAGTTGGAGGGTCTGTGTATCGTGTCACAGTTAATGAAATAAGTAGTCAGTTAGACACAAACATATAACGTGCAGTATGTACTAGCGATCTAGCCCTTTTGAGCAGACGCGCTAGAAGCTTTCTTCCTGCTAGCACATGCGCAGTATATGATACTTTGTTGACAATTTCATGTGCCTTCTCTTAATATTGCTTGTGATACCCGCCTAGGACTCTAAAGTGACACACGAATAGTAGATTTCCTCAAGTATATGACACGAATAGTACTGTTTTTGATGCAGATAACACTCTCGTTGGTATTCACATACCTCTTCTTTCTCCACAAAGAACAAAATAAATAGTTCCTTACAACATCTTGTTGGTGAAAAAAACAGCGAAACATCTGCAAATCTCAGACAGCACGGCTAGAATCTGAACCTTCTGTCTGATCTCTGAAAGTTTTTCAAGACTCTATACTTCCCCTGTGACAAATGAACGAGAGATCCTAATAATTTTCGCAGAGCAAAGAGGAGGAGGAATTACCTATTTAATGAACTTTTGATTCTAATTTCTCTGAATATCATTATATATTTTTTTTATTTATGGTTAGTAATATGACAAACCTCTACATCCAACACCTGAGCTGTGGTAGCAACGATTACAATCACAGCGATAAGAACCAACAAGGTTAACACACTGCGAGTTAGAGGGGCACGAGTAAGTACCACGTGCACACTCGTCAATGTCGGTACACGTCGAGGCAGACACGGGTGGACGAGGGTCAAATCCAGAGTGGCAATGGCAATTGTATGATCCCTGGTTATTTAAACAGCTATGGGAAAAACAGGACAATAAATGTTGTCAGTAAAGACCTGACAGAGAACAATATTTTTAAAGACACATAGACAGACAGAGAGAAGGCCAAAAAGACAGACAGACAGACAGAGAATGCATGGGCAGGTACACGGATGAGTGTTCCATACCTAGAATGAGACGGACAGGGATTATTTAAACATTCGTCCACATCCACACAAGCATGTGGTCCTTGATTTATCCAGCCATTTAAACAGGTACAGTGGTAAGAACCAGCCGTGTTCACACATGTGGATTGAGACGGACACGCGTTCTGCTTATCTACACATTCATTGACGTCTTTACAAGTTGGAAGGCGTCCATTAGCAGGGTCTGGATACCAGCCGTTGTTACATTTACATTGCCAGCTGCCTGCAGGAGAGTTGATACAAGTTGAATGGCGGTCACAACCATGAATGCCTCGTGCACATTCGTTTATTTCGTCGCATCGAAACTGAGAAGACTTCTCGAACCCTTGATTACAAATACAGTTGTAGCTACCGAGCGAGTTGTTGCATTTTGATTCTGCAGGACAGCTATGAGTTCTGTCTCTACACTCGTCTATGTCAATGCACACGGGGTGATCTCCGTTACCACGCCAACCAACCTTGCAAATGCATCTACGGTCGAACATATTTTATGCTTAATTAATATTTGTTAAAGACAATTATTTAACTAAACTATCACAAACCTTTGGTAGCTACGCAAGCCCTAATAATGAACTGACTGGCTCTTTACAGAAGGGATGGATTTTTGATTACTCATCTCAAGAGAAATCCTATATGACTTAATGTATTTGTTTCCTGTAGCATAAGCTGAAATAATGATACCATTTCCAAATCAAATTGAGTTTAGTTGCAGGTTTGAGAACGGTAGACGAGACGTAATTTTAGACACTGTTTATTCTAGCTGACACTTTAGTTATCAGATTTGGCTTTAGTGTATCTATAATTTTAGCAAGAATTCTTTGAGGTCATAGCAGTCTCATAAAATCCAAATTTAACTAAGTGCTTTTTCTTTTAACTATAAATCAGCAGTGTTTGTTGGTATTCATAAGAACTAAAACAATTCTATGTGAGCTAGAACCTTTGACAAGTTAATAAAGTTATTATTATTATTATTATTATTATTATTATTATTATTATTAATATTATTATTATTATTATATTTCAAATTTGGACATTGACATTCAGGCCGCCGAGAGCAATATATTTTAAATATATATGTATATAATCTTTTTTTGTTTAATTTTTAGATAATTAGGAAGCGAGAATTTTTTTAAATATTGTAATTTTATGACAAATTTTATATGATTATTGTAATCATTATCATTATTATTATTATTATCATTACGTCTAATATTGTTATCATTATTATCATTAACATTACTATTATTTTTATTATCATCATTACTATTATTGTAGTTATTATTATTGAATAAAGATTATTATTGTTTAATTTTAAAAAAATATATTATTATTATTTTTTTTTTTCAAATCAATCACAATTCAACCGATTCACTGTGGCAGACCAATCGTGGTTTGCAGTACTCTCAACAATTTCAGACAATTATTAGATCCCATAATCAGCAATATTTCTTTTTCTAATAAGAAATTCTCTAAGAATGTTGTGTAAAAACTAAAAAAGTTGATAATTGCTGTGGGATAGGCAGAGCAAATGTATTATTGCCATTAAAACAGCCGAACGAAGACGCTACAGTGACGAGAATGCAGCATCTTGGAGCCGTGCGACATCGAGACAAACGGGTAAAACTCTAGTGATTCGGAGAGATGTAATGCAAGAGTTTATGAGTTAAATACAATGATTAGTTTTGTCTTCGAATGGACAAATCATAATGAGGAGACGTTTCTAGCAAACAAAGAGAGGAAAGGTTTAAGTCTGTATAAAACATGATATGATAGGTGTCGGTGTCTAACATTCTCAAAACTGTTGGTAGCACGCCTTTACTGAACCATATTGTTCTCTCTATAAAAAAATTTATGTAGCTAAATCCTCTACAAGTCAAGTGCCCCATAAAGCCCGGACAAACATCACGTTGTCTAGCGGATAAGAGTCTGAATTCATTTCCTGTATGGAACACGAATCTATCCGATATTAGCACCCAGCAGACACTAGTACCGTCCTTTAGCAACGTCAGGGATGGAAAACTAAATGCGTTTGGGCGTAAAAGCCGTTTACACAAAATGTTCAAATCCGGAAAAAAAAGCGAGAATTACACAAACAGCGCCGCCCTTCTATTACATCACCAGAACAGTATTTAATTTAATATAGAATTTCTTAGAGCCACAATTACCAGCAAAAACTTAGTAAGGCTTCTCAAATAACTTACAACCTTATGTCTTTTGTATCTTTATTAATTTAGACATAATGAAGCAAGAAATGCAAGTGAAAAAAACTGTGTTTCTAACGCCATTATCGAGGATACATAATAAAAAAAATGTAGTTTATAAAACAGCTAAGTTGATATAAGTTGCAAACAAAGACTAACGTAATTTACTCAGATAAACCTAGGAAAAATCGTTGTCTTCTTTGACGTTTCAGTGCTCAACACAAATTAATGAAACAACAGATATTGTGATATGCAAAGCTTTCGAGAACAACTAATTTAATAACACGTACTATCTCAAATTGACCCGAAGAAATCTGGTTATCTTCGACGAGAACTTACACAAACAGTCCGATGGAGTAACTATGGCGATCTATTGTGGTTAATGATTTCAAGCAATTCATGGAATTGTCCATAAAAAGTCAAAGAAAACTATCAAAATTTTACCATCGCTATGTAATGGCATTGTAATCATAATGCCAGATCTAGGTAGCAGCAGTCACAGTATTTCTAGATACCTTGAGCCACGCCCATATTTCCTAGTTCCTTGCGTTTTACTGCGGAGGTAGATTAAAATAGAAGGCTCTCCCTTCCTTTGGGTGCAGCTTTTAAATGGCGCGCTATTTGCTTACAATTATGGGTTACTTATGCACAACCACTGTCATGTGCACACCTAGCCACCACAAAGAGGGTTGCTTGAATGTTTTGATCGCATGGAAGAAAAAGATCATCCAACCATTGTTTATTAGCCGTAAGCTTAAACAAGCGTGTGTATGCATGTGTCTGTATGTGTAAGTCCATGCGTAATATTGTAACCCATCAATGATGTTGTTTTCTGTGCTTAAGTGTGGCATGCGAGGTGCTGGTTATGTTGTTAACACAAAGGGACACCTTCAATCACGCGTTGAAAATTATTGTCAAAAGCCTTCATCTATCTATATATGAATTTCTGTAAATAACATAACACCACTGTTCCGAGAAATGTTGTTTATTCAAGATCATTTAATGCACACTTGGATTCTTTTGGTGCTAAAGTGCTTAAGTAAAGCTTAGTATTTTGGTATACAAATTATTTGGACTTGTCTTAGCCGTTTCTTAAACAGTTTTTATCTTAAAACATGTGATCTTGATAATAGTGCTAAATGCACCAAAACGTCGGATTTTGTCACTCATATTGTTTCATGTGCTTCGAAATTGTTTTTTATCTGTGATGATAAAGCCATAATAGGTTAAACTCAAAATTAAAAGGTTTTTTAAAATCCAGTACCTGAAGCCTCCTGGGTAATTTTGACAAGTCGCGTGAACATCACAAACGTTATCATATTGGCACTCATCCGTGTCGTAACACCGCTGACCATCAAAAGACCAACCTACCAACGAAGAACACTGACAATGGTATGAACCCTCGGTGTTTATACAAATGGCCGGCGATTCACAATTGTGTACCCTTGAATGACATTCATTGATATCAGCAC
Source organism: Zoanthus pulchellus (assembly GCA_027575285.2). Lineage (NCBI taxonomy): Eukaryota > Metazoa > Cnidaria > Anthozoa > Zoantharia > Zoanthidae > Zoanthus > Zoanthus pulchellus. The sequence goes on from JAOBRB020084604.1 coordinate 8,484, forward strand.
AAGTTCCTTTAACGTTATCCCATTGGTAGCCAACATGGCATGTGCAGAGTGATGGCCCCAAAGGATCTTGGGTGCAATCACCATTGAAACCACATACGTTACCGTCAATAACAGGACAAGCTTAAAAAGAAATAAAAAAAGTAAGCACTATTTAAATATGTCTTACTAATATACAGAAAAATGATGCGGCTTCTTAAAGATTAAAAATGAGTCGGTTTATTGGGGAAAAGGATCACACCAATGGAATGCAGATATCTTGTGAGCTGTACCAATCACGCAACAATTCAAATTAGGTAATCGAGTTTGTAACTACAAACTCACCTTTGCTACAGTTGTGTCCTGAGTAACTGCTGTCACAGTAGCAGGATCTGTTTGCATAGGTGTCTAAATCGTAGTTACATGTCCCGTGTCCATTGCACAACTGTTCTGGAATACAAATACTACAGTCCAGCGGCTGTCTTGTCCAACCTGCATCACAAGTGCAGATTCCATTTAAATCACATGATCCATGACCACTACAACGCACTTCTGATTTACATATGGAGCAATTACCCCCTTCATAATAAGCAAGACAGTCACATGACCCGTCTCTTAGACATTGACCATGGCTAGAACAAAGTTGGGAGGAATCGCACCTAGAACACCTTCCATAAGGTTCAAACCATTGCCTGCTCCATCCGCGGTCACACTTACAAACATAACCGCCAGAATAATCGTGACACTGGGAGTGTTCTATACATTTGTGTAGTCCCAGTTTACATTCGTCAATGTTAGAGCAGGTTTGACCATTTCCGGTCCATCCGCGGTTACATTTACAAACATAAGAGCCCGGCGTGTTATAACAAGAAGCGCGCTCACCGCAGAGTTGTGTTCCATTTACACATTCATCAATATCTACACATCTCTTTCCGTTTCCTTGATAACCAGCTACGCAGTTGCAGCTATAACCCCCAACATAGTTGAAGCACTGAGCTCTAGGATGGCACCGATAAATGGAGTCGTTTAAACACTCGTTTAAGTCTTCACATAATGTACCATTTCCTTGGTAGCCAGCTTTACACTGACATAGAAAGTTTCCAAAAGAGTTGATGCATAATGCATTTTTATGGCAGTTGTGAGTGCTCAATTCACACTCGTTGATATCATTGCACGTTTTTCTTCCGTCACCGCTAAAGCCTTTTTTACACATGCAAACAAATGAACCGACGGTGTTCCTGCACAAAGCATTGACGTTACAAGAAGAATTCCTTGAGCACTCATTGTCATCATAACAGTGTCTCCCTGAGTCATTGCTGTAAAAACCTGTATTGCAATGACATTCATAAGAACCAGGTGTGTTTCTACAAGTCGAATTCGATAGAGAACAATTCTGGCGTAACATTGCCGGAGCTACACCACTAAGCTCTGTCACGTTGAACATCGTCTCCCAAGATAGCTGCAAAGTTGTGCTGAAGTTTCCAGTCTTTTTATTTACTTCAAGCTTTGTTTTTGCATGAATACATTCAAGTGCGTTTGTATCAGCGTAATCACAGGAGCAAAGTAGGCTTGAGTTGTCGTGGCGGCTTTCATTTGTTTCGGGAAAAATGCATGATTGTACATCAGAGCATATTCCAGGTCTGCATTCCTGAAGGTGTCCATTTATGTTGTACGATAATAGACTTGTGCACTCATCAATCTCAAAACAAGTACCTCCACTCTCCAGATAGCCCTTATGACAATGGCACTCATATGATCCTGGTTTGTTTACACACTTGGCATTCTTGGGGCACATATAAATATCTGGATTTAGACACTCATTCTTATCAAGACAACCATCACCATCGGGGTTTTCAACATATCCTTTCGGACAGACGCAGTAGTGTTCTAGGCCAGAGACGATACAAGTCATGTTTACTGTGCAAGAGTTATTAACCGTCTGGCATGGATTGAATGCTTCACAAGTTTTGTTGTTCTGAACATCACACTTACATTCATATCCTCCAATGGTGTTAAAACACACAGGAGAAGATACAGAACAGTTATAGTTTGCCGTTTCACATTCGTTGATGTCAACACAATTTCTTCCAGTATTGCTGTAGCCACCAACGCATAAACACAGAGTGCTTGAGTTGATGTTAGCCGTTAGACCGAAGTGAGAAGTAGAGTTAACGCATTCATACCTGGAGCACACTTTGTCATCATCATCAAATCCTTCCAAGCAGCTGCACTGATAGCTTCCATCTGTATTGATACAAGTTGCAAACTCGTGACAAGTGCTTATTCCTAGAGCACACTCGTCTATATCATCGCATTTTCCACTTTCGGTGGTGTTAAAAACCCACCCTTTCTTACAAGAACAGGTAAAACTTCCTGGCGCGTTTTTGCAAACCTGGTTTTCTCCACAAGAAGAATTATATTCACATTCGTTGATGTCGGTGCAGTACCAGCCATTACCTTCCCATCCGTCGTTGCAGCTACAACTAAATCCACCAACGCTGTTAACACACTTTGAGTTTGCAACACCATCTAGTTTGGAGCAATTATCCAGATTTTCAGCGCATTCATCGACGTCGATACAGTTGTCATTTATCAAGTAAGAAACGTCTATTTTCATTGAACACTTAGTAGGATGTCGTAGATCATCGATTTCGTTTTTATTTCTCCATCCTTGCTTGCAAACACAACTGTAATTCCCTTCAGTGTTTAGACAATCTTCATTTCCACAACATTTGTTGTAGCTATTATCGTCCTTACACTCGTCAATATCAGTGCATTTAAACCCATCACCAAACCAACCTTTTTGGCAGCGACAAGTGTAACTTCCTGATGTATCAACACAGATGGCCTTTTCACTACAGTAATGTTCATTGGTGGCACACTCATTAATATTCTCGCAAAATATTCCATTGCCTTTCCATCCACTATTGCAATGACACATAAACGTGCCATTGGTATTAAGACATCTAGCGTTTGGAGAGCAAATACCACTTTTTTGAAAGCACTCTCCTTGTTTAATGCAAGTGAATCCATCACCATAATACGATTCTTTACATCTGCATTGTAGATATGGAAGGGACTTGTTATTAACAACACAGTAGGCATTTTGGTCACATAAACGCCAATGAGTGTCTGTTTGACATCCTCCACAGTCTAAACCATCGAAATCACATGCTTTTGTGTCACAATCAACGTCGCACCAACCATCATTAACGGACGTAACAGGACAACCGGGAGCACAGTCACAATCACCGCCGTCGAAGTTACAAGTGAGTGTGTTACATTCGGTTTCGCATATGCCATTTCCGATAGATTTTTTAGGACATTTGTTTGGTGGGCAAGTGCAGTCCTCCCCATCATATTCACAGGCTGCTAACAAACATTGGGAATCGCATATTCCATCTCCAATAGATGAGTTAGCACAACCAGGAGCGCATTCACAGTCCGTTCCATCGAATGAACATTCTTGAACAAAACATTGCGGTTGGCATTTTCTATCACCAACCATATCAAAAGTACATCCAGGACTACAGGTTTGAATGAGTGCCTTTGGACAGTCGCCATCATCAAAATTACATCCTATCAAGTTACAGACAGAATCGCAGTGGCCATCTCCACGAAAAGATGCTGCACAGCCTGCACTACAAATGCTCTTTGTATTCATGATTTGAGCGCAGTCCCCACCGTCGTAAACACAATCAGAAGAGTTACAAACTAAATCGCAGAAACCATTGCCAACCATTGATGGTATGCAATCTTTCGGGCAAGAAGCTGTTACAACTTTTTTTTCAGTATTGCAATCCCCAAAATCGTGCATGCATAATTTTGAGTTGCATTCATCATTGCAGACTCCATTTCCTTGCAAGGTCTTTGAACAGTCGCATTCATCTTTCATTTTGCAATCTCCATTGTCAAAGGAGCAAAGTTTTACATTGCACTCCTTGTCACAATAACCATCTCCAAACATTTCAGCGTTGCATCCGGGACTACACTGTTGCATTTTCTTTAAGCAATCACCATTGTCGTATTTGCATAATGAAGTATTGCAAGTAAGGTCACAGATTTTATCGCCCAGCCAAGCTTTTGGGCAGGTGCAGACATGAAGGCAATCACCACCGTCATTATTACATTTAGGAACGTTACAATTGGGATCACAATTACCATCACCAACCCAAACATCAAGACAGAGCTTTGTACAAAATTTGATGTTTGAACAGTCTTTGCCGTCCCAGCCTTTCTTACAAACACACTGTCCTTTGTAACAAGCACCATGATTTGAGCAGTTGTTAGGACAAGTACTCATACTACAGTCATGTCCAATAAAACCTACATCACATAAACAAGTCCCGTCAACTTTGCAGACACCGTGACCAGAACATAGAGTAACTGGATCACAAGGTTTCTTGAATGTGGGAACATAAACATAAGAATGACACAAATTATCTTCGGAGATCTTTTGACGGATTTCTAGATGGTAAAAAGGTGTGTCGTTGTTTGTAATATTAACAAAAGTATATGCTAACCTTCCAATTGACTGGAGCAAAGAAAGTGCCCTCTCAAGTGTGTCTTTATATTTGTTTGGAACAAGTATATCAACGTTTTGAATTTCACTTGATTCTTGCCCATAAGCAGACAATTTTGATTCTCTCATTTTAATGATCTTCTCAGCTAAAGCTATTACAATTTTTCCTTTGGTTGCGTTTACTGATTGCAAAGATTGAAACAATATGTGTAGCGATCCCTGATCGGCATTTGCTGTCTCATACAACAGACCCTGGGACAGAGAGGATGAAATTTGCCACTGTGTTACGATAGCATCTGCTATCGAGTAGATACTCAATGGTCCACGTTTAATAGTAATACCGACATCCGTCAGCTTTTGTATTTGAAACAACGTATCCCAAGTACTGTCAGTCAAAGTTCCCCTCTCTGTTTCCGAAGGTAGTATTATCTTTGTTTTTATATCTCCTGTTTGGTCACAATCTCCATGATCAAAATTACATTCGCTAATATTACAATTCGTATCACAAATTCCATTTCCTAATTGTGAAAGTTGGTTACAGCCAAGTGCACATGGTTGAAGAAACCTTGCAGCGTCTTGTTCTTCTCCTTTGTATGTCACAACAACAGAAATGTAACTTGAAAAAATTGGAATGTCAGTGAGAGCGGCTTTCCCAAATGCTTTCCCAGCCATAACACTTGTAATATTCAAAGGTTGAATATGTGAAATAGTGACGCTATAGTCTTTCCATTCGGTTTGTGGCCACCCCCTTATATTGACAAAGTCTTTCCCGACCCTTGTGTTGCCTGAAATAGGTGAGAAAATAGTTTGATTTTCTGTAACCAATAAATGAGTTGACACACTTAATTGAACACATCCTTCCATTAGTATTCCAGTGCAGGGATCTCTAGGGTACCACGCACAATTCAAAGTAGTCTGGCATTTGTCTTCCTGCAAGATATTCATGCATAACGAAAATTGGGAATTCGGAGAAAGGGATCCAAAGAGTCCACAAAAACTTTCTTTGTTGGCGATGTTTTTTGACTTTCTTAAAATCCGAGGAAATTTGTTATCAAAAACTTTCTGTCTAGGATAATTTAAGCATCGGAAATCATTTTTGTTTGTTGGTATAGTAAGGACAGTGTTTGGAAAAATTGAAGTTTTGATGTTTTTTAAATTGGTGTTGGCAGTTATGGCGTGCCGATTGTTTCAAAATTATCTTTTTGTATCAGCTATCAGTCATCGCCCTCTTGATCAAATGTTCCCAGTCTTTCTCGATCAGTTAGACGCAAAAATCAATCAG
>JAOBRB020084823.1:0-14252 GCA_027575285.2 Zoanthus pulchellus
TTTGCAGCAAAAACTGATTTAGACGGTATTACGCATGAGCAGACCATTATTTGCAGGCAGTTATTTGCAGGTCACGTAGTGGGTTCCCAGCCAATGAAAATGGGGGAAAAAATCCATCGAATGATAATTGTTAATTATATGCACCAGTATATACATGTTTCTTAAGTTTCTGAAAAATCTGAAGTTTTGAAGTTGTTATCGAGTTTGAGGCCGTTATATATGAAGTCTGAGATTAAATGAATAAATGAAGTTTAAAGAACTGGTCGAACTGCATTAATAAACTATTTTGATAAAATGATGCTATAATATGAGTATACCCTTTGTCAATGTGCACTTATTGGACTTTGGTACCTTTTATACATCAACAGAATTAACGTACTTCTCTATGTGTTCAGACCTTTGATAAACGTACAGTCAATTTCTTTTGACATTGAAAAAAAGCCATACACATTTCATTGCATGTCATTTCACTTAGTTACCACTAACAGTGACAGTTGTCATTGCATGGGAATTGTTTTTCGATTTGATTTTTTCAACAAATAAACTAGTACAACTAAATAATAACTAACTAATTGAGATGTTCAGTCAAATAATCTGATCTGTCATATATTTTATCCACACAACTCAATTGCTTTTAATGCTGTTTTGCTAGTTGCTCTGTTATCCAGGCCTTAGGATGGACAGGCACAGCTTCACAAGCACAATTATAATATATTTGTAGGATGAGAAGGCCATTTGCTTCCGATCCATTCATGTATTAAAACATCTCATTCATAACGGGAAAATTTTGAATCTGTGTACGTGTTAAACAATTACATGACAGCAAAATAAATTCATTGTAATGTTGAACACCATTCCGCCATTCTTTAAAAATTCTGTGAATGTCCGCGAAATTGTGGCAGCGTGGAATTCCAAGAATGCCTGTAATGAATAGAGATAGTAAGGGCATGTGTCGAGGAGGAGCAAGCATTGAGTTTGAAAAGACAGACAGTAGGAAATGAGGCCAACCAAAGAAGATGTAAAAGACATACGGAGAAGGAGAGCAGAGACTTGGTTTTGAGAACAAGAATTCCATTAATCGTGCAAGATGGAGAGTGGGAGTTAGAGAGATTGCTGACATAGTGGGGTAGTTCTAGCAAATCTGGTTTGATAATGATTGTTATTCTTTTGTTTTTTTTCTTTAGAGCTTTTTCCTTAAAAAATTAAAATATTTGATTGCTCTCAATTTTTATTGCCAATCATCAGTAGAATGACTCAGCCCTTGTCATTCTATCAGATGATGGAAATTGTGATTTCGTATTCTAATTAATTTTCAATTAGTATAAACCTGCTAACACACATCCTGTGTTCTGACTGACCATTCTACTACTGGTTTATTTGTGATTGCTTAGTAGAGAAAAGATGGAATAGCTAACGAGTCCCGTTTTCTATAATATCAGAAGATTTTATCAACAGTTTAACTGGTAAGTTCCATTTTGACCAATACTAAAGCAATTAGACCTCTCGGCTTCATGGACTACAAGTATAAATAGCCCATTCAGCCCATTACTCATAGGCTATTAATTCATAGTACATTCGTCCTTGGGGTCTAATTGTTAACTAGAAACTAGAAATGGTAAGTCCCATTTTGACCAATACTAAAGCAATTAGACCTCTCGGCTTCATGGACTACAAGTATAAATAGCCCATTCGGCCCACTACCTCATAGGCTATTAATTCATAGTACATTCGTCCTTGGGGTCTAATTGTTAACTAGACTGACTTTTTTATTGTATTTTCGCTCTAAACTTGTATCGAGCACTCTGCCTAACGGTTTGTTCAATTGTATTTATATGAACTTGTTTTTATGTTTTAGGTGACCTTTGTTGAGAGTCTGACCTTAGCCACAAGATGTCTGAAGTTGTTGACTGTATTGCCTTTATTATACGCAAAGCGTTTTGGAGCCTATGGATATTTTTAAAGTTTGTGTCTTTAAGAATATTGGATTTCTTTGGACTAATTTTTAACATTTTGGCCTGCTTGACGCTTTTGAGGTTTCCTGTCATGGTCAAGCAGTTCATGCATATGCAATCTATGTGGGAATGGAGATTCGTTGGTCTCATCCAACTTCTAATATTTCTTTCCGACATCCCATTTATAGTAATGGCGATCTTGATGACTGTATTCACGTTTGGATTTGTGCTCATTCCGTTTTTTAAGGAGCTGAAGAAAGAGAATGTTGGATTGTGTGATTACTTCTCTCCGGAATATGACAACAGTGACGAGGATTTCAATATTATTTATGACGGTTTTACTCTTCGTAAGATAATAGCGGATTATTTCTTCAAAACAATATGTGATATTCTGTGTCTCCCATTGGCTCTTGTTTGTCTGTGTTCCTGGAGATGTGTCATCTTTGTACGTCGGTTTAAAAAGTCTTACAAACGTTGGTCCCATTGGAAGTGGAGAGCCACAGCCGTTGTGCAGTTTCTACAGATCATTGTTGACATCCCCTGTATCATTCTCGGGCTCATTCTCCTACCAACATGGAGATTACCTTTTCTTGTTCTTAGGGCAAGAAACAAAAAGTGGAACACTTACCGTCTCTTTGTTTTCGAGGAAGCCTGCTTGTTTATAATTGATTTGTTTTGTTTCGTGACGTTTCTCTTCGCAGTGGTTACTTGGAGAGGGCCATTTCTCGTATACAAATTATGCAAAGCCGAGCGGTCTCAGTGGACGTACAGAAAAATTGTCTTCGAACAAGCAGGTTTAGTGTTTGTAGACATTCCTTGCATTCTCTGCGCCGCCATTATCTTTGTCACACTTTGGAGAATTCGGCCATTTATTAACAATTTGTCAAAGAATGAATGGAAAGTTCGACGAAATTGTGTTGTCCAACTTGGTATGCTTTTGGTTGACTTTGCTTGCTTCGTCATTGGATTGGTTGTTGTTTTAACGCTTTGGAGGTGTTATCCACTTATTCGTGATGTTAAAAAGTATTGTAAGCCAAAGAAAACATCCTGCGAAGAGAATGAAAGTTGCAAGGACGTACAAGAGCCAATCAATCCAGAGATAAAGGATGACCAAGATTCTCTTTCTGTCTCTGAAGAAGGACAGAGTAATATAAAAGTTACCATATCTTACACATCCGATTTCCGTATTCAAACGTGGAAGATAAGGAAAGCCATCTTTAAACATTTCTTATTTTTGTTCATCGATATTCCAGCAATTGCTTTGTGTTTCCTGATTCTCTTTACCGTTATACGATTGCCGAAATTGCTTTCTAAGCTTCTTCAGAGTGGAAACTTCTACATGGAATTTGCCTTAATCGCGTACTCTCAAGCAGGTAAACTAATAGTTGACATCCTGTTTCTATGTTTATTTGTGGTACTGATGATTTTGCGGCCAATACAGTCGTGGATCCACCTTCTAGAAGACGAAGAACACAAAAAGAACAGACTTCTTCGTTTTTATTCGAAGTTTGTACCTGATATTCTTTCTAAACGTCTGCAGATGTATCGCGAGTTGGAAGAAGTGTTTTCGAACTCTCTTAAGATAAGGATGGACTATCGAACAACTCGATTCCACATGTCACTTATTAGTTTGAAATACCTGGGCGAACTGCAGTGGATACGACACAAACTAAAGAAACACGAGCTGGACGAGGAGTATGAACACATGGCTCACATGGTTTACTGGTGGGAGGCAAAACGTGCCCACAAGCTTTCACGATTGTACAGGTGAGTAAACTTGTTCATAATCATTGATACAAGAGTCAATGTTAACTTTAATTACACGCTCTTTATAAGAACAATTTTCTAAGAACAATGAGGTTCCGATTGGATGAAAGTGAAGAACAATTTAAGGTCAAGGTTGAGGCTGAAAAAAGTGAAAGTGTTTGGAAAATACAATTGTGCTAATATATTGAGTACTTGCACCCAAGTCTGCAATAATCACAGACTAGCTATTTCAGATAACTATTTAACCGGCTGCTGTAGCCTTAGTTGGTAAGCTCATGTAGCTTCATGTTTAGTCTTCAAATCGAAACAAATTTCTTCTATAGTGTGGGACGTCCAGTTTATGGTTGATGAATGATCTTATAGCTTAATCTTGGCTGACCCAAACAATGGCTAATTTGGAAAACTTCTTGCATGCCACTACGGTCGAGCGAATTTCAATGTTGGCAGAAAACTAATCATCAAATGGTCATGATCGTGAAATTTCAAAAGAAAATTTTTTGATATCGTTGGTTTGTATAATTCTGTTATCTAGAGCGCTTTCCATTCAACAAAAAAAAACGGTTTGAATTTCGGAAATCTCTGTGGTCGAATGGACATGGTCAATCACCTGGTCAGTACCCAGGTATCCCGCTTCTGCAAATTTCTATTGTGACGGCTGATTTAAATTTAATATGTGTTTTGGAGGAGAATGACTGCGAAATAATTCTTTCGTGGAGAGTAATGAAAACGACGTAATTATTCTTGCAGTTATTGTATGTTTTACGCGGAAAAGTCTTTGACTTTGAGGAACCATTTCCTCATTACCTTGGTTTCGAATTCAAAAACCATTGTTGAATGTGTATTGTAAATAATATTTATCTCCATACTTACCTAACGCAACTTGGGGAACATTGTAATGTGCCAAATGTGCTAAATGCCGCCATCTTTTGTTTCCTACGTGGTAGGAATTTAGCTCGTCTGTAGTTCTGGAACAAAAAAATACAACCAGAGGAGGCCAAATGGAACACAGATTTTTCGAAAATACCGGAATTTCCAGTTTATAGGGCAAGCTTCAGAGGTCATTCGAAATTTTAAAATCATAGTAGAATAACCAAATTTTTCGTTAAATGGCAAGCATCCCTTGTGATTTCTTCAACTACTTGCAGAAAGAGCTAATATATGAAAATGCTAAGTATACGGTGTCGTTGAAAAAATTACAAAAATAATTTTAAATTAACATGGTGACGTATTGATTTAAGATTGGCTTTCCAAAGGATGTGAAATGAGTAAATCGTGTATTCATTTAAAGCGAGATGGTTTTTGAAGGATAATTTTGATACTTTTAATACACCACTAACGTATATACTTATGAACTTTTCTCATCATGAAATTTATCCCTACTATCTTTGTTCTTGAGTTAAACTTTAGAAAGATTATCTTGCCATAAACAAGCCTATTTGGCTAATTTCGAATGTAAAAGATGTTATGTTAGAATAGCTGCAAGTTTTTCATTTGGTTTATTCGACGTGGTTATCTAGAAAAAATATTACTTCTTCATACAGTTGTCTGTCAGTGTTATTGCTGTTAGCTTTAAATCAACAGATGTGAACTCAACTACCTGGCGCACCCTGATGTCGCAATTCACAACCGAAATCTGCTAATGTACAGAAATGAAATGCTGCAGTATGAGAGCGAGTTTCAGAAGTACTACCGTCAACTTCAGGAATATGTAATTCCTAAAGTGCCTCTGTGGACAAACCAGACTGGCCTCATGACCAGAAGTCGAAAGGAAACCCAACGTGTACTCATCAGGTTGGTCTTCCTTCCATGATATTAGAGACTTAGCTTTAGGCAACGATGACGTAAACGTGAACGACGATAGCTCCGAAAAATCACTTTTTTAATTCCTCTTTGTTTTTTTGTTCGGGTCATTTGGGGTTTTGTTTCTTTCCTTTACATTTGTGGATAGAAAAACGATTTAGTGTTTCTTCGTGAAGCTAAACAAATACGGAAAGGTTCTGCAGTTATGTCCACGTAGTTTTGACAACTCCAAAAAAGGTGTTTTCGCGTTGTAATTTTAGCGACAACTCCTTGCACGTGCTCCACTCGATGCATTCCAACGTGCAGTTATTGTATTTTCTATTGTTCTCTGTCGTCGTCATCGACGTTGCCTAAGGTCCCCATTATAATACTGATGTCCTTTAAAATAATGTTTTGAAGCTAGTTTTCAGTATTGTTTTTGTTGGGTAACTGTTTAAGACTTATTGACTGGTACCGAGTGAAACATGATGTTTTCCGTGGAGATCAGTCAATAAGTGTATCATTATATTATAGCAGTTTTCAAAGGAAACGAAAAGTGAAAATTTGCAACAAAAACGTCGCCAGAACTTTTAATTTGATATATTTTGAGTTTTAAAATACTCAACGTAGCTAACAGTAAAACTTGTACAATGATATCACCGTGAATGTCTGTACAATCGTATATCTTCAAATTTTAACAGATTGCAGACTTTCGGAAGTATTAATGATTTACCCCTTCTCAAACTGGTTCAAACCTGACAAACACGAATTTGTGGTAAACAGTGGGATTTCTTGCCTTTCACGTGACGTATTTTTAACCAATCAGATTCTGGAACAAATTAACTTTGAAACTTGCTATATTGTAATTATCTATACTGACACATACGCAAGTTAATGCGAGCGAAGCGTGTAGCCACCTAGTCAGAATATACCATCATCTTCGGATGTCACTAGGAGTGAAAATGCAATACATACGATCAGCGGTTAATACACTGTTAAATGCCGAAAATAGAACATTATTGTCACTACTGACAAAATCGTGTACTCGCAGGACTCACTTTCTATTAGAAATTACTTATAAATACGGTATTTTATGGTCCAAAATCTTTGGTAAAGTTCATTTTAACTTTCAGGTCCCAAATACGATCGGGTTTAGTGGAATATTTCGTCAATTAATAAAGCGAAGGGGGGAGGGGAGAGGACTGTTATAAAAATGTCTTTGGTAGAAAATTTTTTACAAACAGACGGTTTGGTCAGCGGATTCACTTTTTGACGTCGTTAAATGCTGTTATTCTTTTGGAGATGTGTTGTATTGTCATTCAATACGCAAGTCATGAATTTTGGGCTTGTGCCGTAAAGGGTTTTCGAGTTGAAATGGTACTTCCTGTGCTGTTGATAATAGTAAAGAAAGCAATCGAGATATCTCCAAATATTTTATCCAAACACGCTCTAGCAATTTGAATTACGATACAAAACGCTGTATATGTGAAAGAACAGCAGTTTTTTACCACTCAATGACGTCAAAAAACGAAGCCGCTGACTAAACCGCTTATGCATAAAAAAGAACAACATGGCGTCGAAATTGTAAATCTTGAATTGTTATGTCTCCCTCATTGTTTTAGATACTTAGGGCGAAGTAGTTTGTGAGCAGTCAACTAAATTTAAATAAAAATAAATGATAAATAAATACTTTATTTAACGTCAATCGCAAAGGAAGTGATTGCCCATTCTTCCTAGCCAGAGGCTAATGTTTAATCGCTCGACGGCTCAGATCTTGGCATGAAAGTCGACTTTGCAAAGGGAGGAAAACCCTTGGAATCATAAGAACCATTTATGATCTTTGCAATTTTGTGAATTAATATAATACAGATCACTTATAGTTGATAGAGGAATATTCTGATTGAAATTAAGAATTCTCATAGTCAGTTAAACTTTATTTTATCTCTTATAGATGCCTACCAAGCGGAAGATTCCTAATCACATTGTTGATTTTGTTCAACTTGCTGTTTATTTATCGGTTTCCAACTCTTGTACGTAATCTGTGGGGACACTGGTATAACAGAAGGAAAATTGTGTTCGCCTCAACCAAACAATATTTGTACGACTTTCTAACAATTCTTCGAATTATCGTCGTGCTTCTACTGGTGTACCGTGCTCCGTTCTTAATCACTGATATCATCCGCGACTTGTTTTATATCCGAAGCTGGAGGGCTGTGAGAGAGACTTCCAAGCGTTACCCTCCTTGGATCTTACATGATCTGCGTGAAATGGTGAAAGCTGTGTTCAGTTGGAAAAGCGTACGCTTTATCATTACAACCATGTTGTTTGGCCTCTTCATGCCTGCAGAATTATTTTTAACAGCTATCAAGTTGCTTGGGTGCAATAAATGTCTTTCATTTTTGTTCACAGGCACTTTATACATTGTTTTTGTCGGATTCCCTTTTGTTTTCTCATTCTATTTAGGAGGTAAGCTTTTGACCATAGGGCTTGGATCAGAACTCACCCTTATTGTTGGCGTTTTTGGTGCTGTTCTAATTGCTATGCTTGCAGGTATGGCTATTACCCTCCTACGAAACCACGAGGTGTCATCCTCTTTAGAACCCGAACCTTACGATTATCTGAGGTTCAACTGGTCTAACATGCATGTTATTATCTTCGAGATTGTGGAGTACCTGCAGCTGTTGGCCTTGGTATTTGCAGTAGCCGATCTTCAAATGGTAGGCGCTCAGGTCCTTCACTCTGCTTCTCGCTTCCTTCTTCTCAGTTTTGCTTCGTTTCAAGTAAAACTTTGGATAACTTTTGTGTTATTCCTTGTCTGGTTTTTCTGTGTTGGTGCACCTGTGATATTTGAGCAGATCTTAGAAAGTCTTCCTCGGGGATCGTGTGCAAAGAACATCGGCTGGACATTGCTCGTAGCTCTTTTAGGGAACACTCTGTTTGTGACGATGGTCCAGAGTCTCATATCGATGTTGGCGTGTAAATATGATACATGTGATATGGACAGTAGCACAAGAAATGGTTCCACATCGATGTGTGCTACATTGTATGATGAACCAAACATAAAATGCTGGAGTGGAGAACATCAAGCAGTAGCCTTCTTTGGTCTCTTTGGATTGGTTTGGTATGCCACCACGTCCATTATATTTGGTACAAAGTATGGAGACGCAACTCATCCCGATCAAGATTTCGCTTTTGCTCCAATTTACAATACGTTCGTAGATTTCACTAAGTCTGTTATGGTTGGAGTTGTTGTCCTAGCCTTTTCCTACTCTTATCTGACGGTAATTGCGTTGTTAATACTAAACCTACTTGCTCTAATCTTTACTGTTGTCTTTCAGAAAGTGTTTAAGTTTCCTCTGTCTAACTCGTTCGGTTTGAGTATTTGGCGCAGTGTTGGTTTCCTAAGTGGGGTCATTGCTGCCCTTGCCGCCATTATAGCTAAAGTTATTTCCAATCCGCAGTCGTGGATACCACTGATCATTTTATGTGTTTGTCTTCCCCTGGTATTGCTCTTGGCGTTCGTTTTCAGTTTGATGAAAAAAATTACAACGACCACTGAAGAGAAACGAAGACAGTTCCGTTTCACTCTGCTTAAACTTGAAAAGGAGTTAGTTGGCAGAAATCAAATGGTCAATTCTTGGTCAAAGCAAAGAAAACAATGGAGACGAGTTGTAGAGAATGTTTTCGAGGCACAACCAGGAAAAAATCGTGTCCCTCAAAATATTTTGAACAGGCCTCGTTTCGATGTTGCAACTGGAGAAAGGGCGGCCGAGGACAATGAAGGTGAAGCCTTAGATAGACAGTCATTTGCCCAGCGAAGGGATTCTACTGAAGACCTACCACCTCCCCCAAGTTATGATGAACTTTTCCCCAACAGTAGAGGCGAGTTCGATGTTCTCCCAGAACATATCTTGCCACCGGGTAATCTCTCACTAGAGATTGTTCATTCTGACCCAAAGAAACCGTCACAGGAGTCTGGGCAGCAGTTTAACAGCGAGAGCGGTACCACGTTATCACACTTGCCTTCACCTAAATCAGGAACGGCAGAAAGTGGAACGGTGGCAACAGAGGAATCGTTCAATGACGCTTGTACCAAGGAAGAGGACACTTGCACGTTACCAGAAGAAGCACCGCTATCAGAGTCGCCAACAGGACAAAGACACAGTGACACAGAGCCAGCGGTGGAAGCATTATCAGTCCCCCACGTGAAAGAAGAGATTACTAGCGCATTAGAGTTAGGGTCTCAGTCACAACAGTCAAATAGTGAGACGGTGTCGTCAGCGGAGAGTTTAGCTGGCCCTCAACTGTCAGAGGTAAGGGGGCTCTTTGAATTTCTATAAATTAAAACTAGCGTAATTGATATGGTCTTGCATCTTATATTGATCTAAAGACGTTCGTGCCATCAGTTGCCTTTGGAACATGAACAAACGGTTAACTTGATCGTAGCGATCGTTAAAGTTAATCCAAAAATGGTAATGATTCAGATGAATGTCTCGTAAAGACTGCACTAGATTTAATATTTAGAATTTCATCTTTGGAAATGTTTTTCAGAATACAAAACAAGTACCCACTTCAATCGCTATTTACGTAAGAATTTCGCTTATTAGATAGAATAGCTATGAAATCTATCAACTATCACGATCATTATCACCACAAGCACTGCCTCCATCAACATCATCACATTTATCGTCCCTTCTATTATTCCGTATTTGTTTCAATTATCCCTAGTTAAATATATAATATTTGTAAACATGCGGGATTTTGTATTTTATTTAAAGTTAAAAAAAGATTTATTCTGGACCTTTAATGTTTTTTTGTTGTGGGTTTCATTTTAACACAATGAAAAACGCTGGCGACATTTTTGTGTTCATATTCACAGATGACCCTCCCCTCTCAAGAAAAAACGTTTTTTCCCTAAATAAGAAATTCGTATTTTGTGTTCTAGATTATTACTGGTGTTGGCGAGTGTTGCAGCGCTCCTCAAATTGTGGAACAGTTTGGTTCTCGTTACAACTCGGAAATCTGTGAAGAATTTTCAAGAACTAGAAACTTTAGTTCGTTGACTAAACTAGAGTGCAATGGCAGCAATCTTTTGCTTCTGTTGGAACACCATATACATTACTCAGCTTTCTCCTTTACCTTTGTTTCTCAACTTGGCGAATGGCGCAGATACGTTCACCACAGTAACTGGATTGAATTACTGCATTGCTTGCAAGTCTTGGAAGCCAGTATTACTGAAACGTTTAATAGTCCCTCTCGCGCAGATCTCGCTGCTGGAAACAAATCACCAGAAGCAGTATTTGAACTCTGTATCGACCCAGATAATGAGGTGCCGCCAACATTCTCACCAGAACCACGAGATTCTAAATCAATCCAGGCTCATTCGAATGCGATGCGCTCACGTGCACTTCAAGATATAAGTACCATTGAAAACAATTCCCAAGAGTGGGTACAATTGCTGGACAAAATTTTACCTCCTATTCCAGTTTTTCTCAATTGGGTTTGGAATACAGGTTCAACTGGTACATCATTCGAAATTTTGTTTAGTCGCTCGGTTAAAGGCAGAATTACAAATACTGGCCCAAAAGGAATTAATATTGCTAAGGGAGCTACTATTGCACTCCCAAAACGGATTCGTGGCTGTTTTATAGACAGTGGTAAGAAGCTCACGTTTGCTAAAGGGTTTGAACCGAAAGGCAAGAAAGGTCCAATAATTGTGACAGTGAAAGAATTGGGAATAACAACGATGAACTCCAAGCTATACATCACGACACAAGATAAACGGCTTCGTTTTGACAAGGCCCTGGGAAGCATTCATGTTCTGACCTGGAAATAATGAGGTTTTCCTCAAAAGCTACAAAACTGACAAAATGTGAAGCTTTGTCCAGGGGCTTAGCGAGGATTTTTGAGAGGAGGAGTGGGGTGTTCCAATCTGGGATAAGAATAAAAAGGCTCTCAAATACTATAGCTATAGTGAAAATAGTATCAATGTTCATTAAATAACCAAAATAGCAAAAACAGATTATAAAATTATTATTCGCTTCTTGTATGGCAAGCGTAGAACAAAATGAACAGTTATTGGGTAAAATTGCTGAAAATAGGAAAACACGAATTGAGAAGGGGGTTCCTGGACGCTAGGGGGGGTTCCGGAACCCTTGGAATCTTCCCCTGGTTATGCCCCAGTTTGTCAGTGATAATCTAACTGTCAAATGTAACAAATGAATTGACATCATACATTGGTTATCAGGGGGGTAAGGGGTTTCTTCGTGAAGCCGTGATTCCTCTTTTTTATTATTCGTGACTTGTAATAAGAGACTCGATTCGAGACTCAGAAGGCGGTCGTGAGCCGTGAATCGTAAAGCGCGAAAATTAAAATGCGTGAAACGTTCGTCTCATTTTGATGAAATCGTGAATCGTGCCAAGACCCATCCTGGATCATGGTCACAGTACACGTAACGACATCCAAAAAGAGAAACTACAATTAAATAAAGCAAACCCTGATGATCAGGATTAGAATGTTTTAAAAAAAGTTTAATTCTAAAGTTATATTTATCGTGCTATGCGAAATTGGAAACACGAATATAGGTTAGATATTTAATACTGAGTTTGTGTCAATCGGCATTTCAACAACTGGGGGCCCTATGTAGTTTAGATACTACTTTAGTATCAACCTACTAACGGTCTAACACGTATCCTGCTTTCTGATTGGCTTTTCTATACTGGAGGTCGATTTATAACACCCTACTAGTAGAGAAAAGATGGCGGACCAGTATAATAATGAGCCATATTTTGCTGCAATATCAGGATTTCATTGTATCTTTTTTGACCGAGTTGTAGGTTTATACTAAAACATTTAGGCCTGTCGGCCTCATGGACTATGAGTTTGAATAGTTCATTCATTCTCGGCCGGCTAATTGTTAAATAAATCGAGTTTGTTTGAAGGTCATTTATTTTCGTATAAATCTATGGTAGTTTGATTAGTAACGATAACTCTCAAAAATATGGTTCCACAAGCAAAGGCGATAACAGTAGTTATATTTTTTACTTAAGTAATGTTTACAAAATATTAATTAAAACCAAAGCAGTTATAAAGCGACCTTAGTGCTTTACATTTTCCGTTGTAGAATTACAGAATTATAAACTAAATTGACGAAGGAAAATTGATATTTAACAATTATCTCAATACTTATTCCAAGAGGTGCGCGTTGGATATGAAAAGCGCGATTGAAATAATTGTTTCATTACATTTTATGAGCTGTCAAGATCCTTTGATACTTGAAAATGACAAAAATTGTAATAAATTGATAACTGACATTGTTAGTATATGAGCTGATAACCGAGATTCAGTGAACCAATCATAACGCTAGAAACGCAATATTCGAGGTTGAAAATTTAATAATTATAAACATTCATGTAACGGCCTAGCTTAGAGTAGCGTTGAATATTGTAGATCCGTCAAAATGTTTGACAAAAGAGAAAACTGAAAACTTTTTTCTGAAGAAGAGAATACACCACAAGATGTATGAAACTGTGGGTTGTCTACTGGTAATCTTCTGGAAATCATCCCTAATCACCGCGCGAAGGGCAAAATAGTTACTGATAAGCAAGTGCTAATCTTTGTTTTTAATAAAAAAACACCCAAAGAAGTCCCAGTGGTGAATGAATGGATACTTCTTCACTTTTATTAGTGAACCCAGGTGAAAGAGTGAGACTTTTTTATATCTTTGGTCGTCTTCTTTGCCAACACCATTATTACCTTTATTGGGTGTCGCTGGCCATAATCCCCCTCCGCCATGTCTGTCCATTATTTGCATTCTGCTTCTTTAGGCCCAATTCTTCTAATCTCTTACTTAACCGATCTTAACACCTTTGTAACAGGCGACCTCTACTTCTCTTTCTCTTCAGCGGCTCCTCCAATGCCTGCCTTACCACGCTTTTGCCCATACCATCGGAATTTACTTTTTTCCACTGTCGCTACATTCGCAATCACTGTCTTTCTTCTTTTTTACTTTTTCGTTTCGTAGTTTATCAACCACTGTCAATACTAACATCTTTCACAGCTTATACAAGATTTTTATGTTTCTTTATAGGCCCCAACATTCTGACCTATATATTAACACTGGCCTGACTACGGTTGCATAGACGTTTGATCTATTTTCTTTAGGCTCCATGCAACATTGTAACCCATATACTAATACTGGCTTGACTACGGTTGTATAGACCTTTGATAATTCTTCTCTAGGCCCCAATATTATAACCCATATACCAATATTGGCTTGGCTACAGTTGTATAGACCATATTGCAAGTCTGTCCGCCATAATCGCCAGGTTATCAGCGAAAACCAGCTTTGACTGGTCTTCTGCTCTTAGATTCTTAGATGCTTGACAAGTCACTGACCCCGGGGATGCTTTCTTCCTCCCGTACCGCTTTCATAATCTCTTTTACCCATAACAGGTATACCTATTGTATTATTACCTGTTATATTGCTCACCTCTTGTTTTCATCATACCAACATTTATTTAGCTGATTCCTCCAGCTCTGTTGTTTTCCTTCCCTCTCAATACATCTCATTCCTCTATTCGTTTTACTGATCCTTTACTTTGAGCGACTTTCCTATCTCGTTCCTCTCATTTTTAATGTTTTTAGTGATCACCGAACATCTGGAGTGAACACAGTGCAGGGGCGTAGCCAGGAATTTTGGCTGGGGGGGGCCCAAGTCCCATGAGCAATTAGTGTTGTAGCAAAAAAATATC
>JAOBRB020084932.1:0-14252 GCA_027575285.2 Zoanthus pulchellus
AAACTGGCTTATTTTGCTATAATCACAGTGCCAATAAACAGTTCTTCGATACTGGCAAAATTTAAGCCTTCTCAGCCCTTGATGATGAGCTCAGGCACCCAAGATTTGCCCAAAAATGCCAAAAAAGGACATTTTTTCGGCCGTTTTCACCTGAAACCGCCTCTCAATAAAAGATTTGAAAATCGATACGAGGTGTCACGTGACTAACATTCACGTGTCATTGCACATACAGGCAATACCCAGTCCCCTAGGTTTTAATTACCGATACAACAAGAGTTTTTATATGGCCACTTTCCCCCAGAAAAAGCCTATTTTTCATAAATTTGTTTGGGTGTACTCCCGCCTTAACACATGCCTCTTCTGGATAATTGCTTGTATCAAACATAGATTTTACATCTGAACTTATATCTTTGTAAAAAACCTTCAGTTTCAATCAAATAAGCTAGAAAATCTCTATCTGTAAACAACAACTTCAGTAGTATGATTTTGCTGACGTAAACTCATTTTCAAAAGACATTAAATTTTTTGCATACATAACGAACACATTTTCTGTATTTGGTGTAAATTCCATTTTTTCATGATTTTACTGCGCATGACCAAATAAACAAAAAATATGAACGAGTGAAGCGAGAAAATAAGATAACTAATAAAAAATTAATAATAAAACAATTCCAGATAATTGGAAAGATATAGAATATCTTAAAGATGAATTAAAAAATGAGATAAAATATTATAGTAAAGATTTTAAAAAAGAAAATTTTGTAAGAAAATTATCTAAAATTATAAATTTAATAGAAATATTAAATAGATTTTTATGTTATTCAACATATTATTGATAAGTGGATTATAAGTAATATTGATAAAATTAAAAAAGTGTTGTTTGAAGATAAAGATTAAAGTATTTTTTCGATCGTCTTAGAAAAATTGAATTCAGTTGAGAAAAATTATTTCAATAATAATAAAACGGGTGTTGAAAATTGGAAAGATATAGAATGTCTCAATAGTTTATTAAACGATGAGATAATATATTTTACTGAAAATCTTAAAAAAGAAAATTTTGTAAGAAAATTATCTAAAATTTATAATCTAATGAAAATATTAAATATAGACTTTGATGATGTAAAAGATCTTAATCAATAATCATATTTAGAAGAAAACATATTGAAATCTCGAATTAAATGTTGTTCTTCCAAGCATTCAAAATCACTTATTCTTTTTCCAACTAAAATGTAATAAACATAGTTTGCATTTTTATAATGAATTTTATAACCGTTACTTTTTAAAAAAAGATTGAGTTTCTTGTTATTTCAGATTCATTCAACAATTTTAATTTTTCAGTGACTTTGTTTGGTATTTTAGAAAATTGTTTTCCTTGATATTGAACAATATATCTTTCGAAATGATATAGTCTTGTGTAATATAGTGTTTTAAGGGTATAATTACCTCTTGAAATATCAGCAACAAAGATACGAACGTCTAAATTTTATGATCATCACATATTTCAAACTCATCATTTTCACAATATTCGTGTCTTTTTTCCAAAGACTTTTTACAATTTTCCATTTTCTTTCCAATACAACTCATTCTATAAGCTTATTGTATTCTCGTTCAAGTTTATTTTTTTCTATTTCATCGATACTTTTATCCAATAGTCTTTGGATTTAAGAAATATATAAAAAAATTATCGTCCTTTATACTTTCTTTTTCAAATTTATCAAGTATTTTTTTGTTTAATAAAACAATGTCCATTTTTTATACAAATGAAAAACCTTAAATATGATCTTGTCTCAAAAAAATTGAATACAGGTAAGAAAAATTATTATATATAATAAATAAAAATGTCATATGTAACAGTTGATATCTTTGATGACACAAATCTTAAAGTTGCAAAAATTATTACAAAAGCAAAACCTATTACATATCAAAAAAACCAATTGAATATTGTTATAAAAAAGATGACGTCAGCTCACTTTTGATTAAAACTCCAGAAATTTTTTTCATGGTATTTATAAAAATAAAGACTTTAGTGTGAAAAAAGAAAAAAACAAATGGTTACAACATGTCACTTGTATGAAGAGAAGGAAACAAATTATTAATTGAAATGTTTGAAAAACTTACATTTTTTATACAAGATTTCATTAAACAAAATAAAAAATAACGGAAGAAAAAATTATTCAAGTTGAAAATTTGTCCATTTTAAAATATAAAGATACAAATCTGCCCACCCATCAAAACTGAATATAGAATATAGAAATCCAGAAAATATAACAAAATTTTATGAAAAAAGTAAAAAAGGTGGATTTAAAAAAGCGTTGCCAACTGATTTTCTTCATCAAAAATGTTATGTTATTTGCGGTTTAGAAATAAAAAATGTTTTTATTGGGGATTCAATGGAATCTATTCAACTAAAACTTACAGAAGAATTTGTTAGTAAGAAAAAGGAAAAATTTGCTTCTATATCGAGTGAAGGTTTAAAATTAGAATTAGAAAGTGAATCAAAAGATGAGGATTAAAAATGTAAAAGTAAATGATTTAATAACTTTGTAATGTAAAAAACATAACAAAATTTATCGAAATTGAAACCAAGCTAAAATGCTTGAAGCTAACAATAATCAAATTAAATTAATTTCACGTTGTAAAATATGATCATTTGATTTGTTATTTAAGTAGGTTTTATATCATGTTTTTCAATGTGTGGACTTTCAACATGTTTACTAATATGTGGACTTTCCACATGTGGTAATTTAACTTTACTTTTTCCGAGATTCCGAGATTATGATGGATTCCAACTTGTTTTGTAATCATGTTTATTTGTGAATTTATGCCTAGTTTCATGGTTGGTTCAACACAATTGTGCTTTCTGTATTGGTTATCATTTTTGAGGGCATTAACCAAGTTCCAGAAGAAATTGCTAAATCTAGTCTGACTTTAGCTTCCTGTACGCGGAGTTGAAATCTCTGTACGCTTTGGCTTATATCTGTTTTCAATATTTCGGCTTCAAATAAGTTTAAAAATTCACGTTGACATTCTTTTGCGCTTCCACTGTTACCAAGAATCTGTAAACGAACATTCACTTGACTGCCTAAAATACAATAAACAAAAGCTTCAATCTATTGATTGATCCTACACCAGCTGAAGTCAATCCATTACATTTTTTCTGAAATAAAATATTTAAATTGATTTTTTGCATTTTCATTATAACTATATTCAATCATGTTTTCCAAGTCTTCATTTCCACCTTCATCTTTAAATCAAAACCCTTGATGATATTTTTTAAGTCCAATTTTGACAAAATAATATTGTTTTGCCTCTGGCCATATTTTACTTTGTATTTTTCCAAAAGGGTTTGTATAAACATCTCCGAGGCCGTGATTATTTCCATCAAGAAAATGAAAATCACGTTTTGATTGAATTTTAAATTTTCTACATATTTTTTATAAGCAATGGCATTAAATCTATTATTTTTAGGATCAAAAACACTTTCTCCTGGTAAAGGTATATTCATTTCAAACAAAATGTGTCTTGTTGTAAAATACACATGCAATAGTAAAAATGAACTAACTTGTTTTGGCAATTCTACATCTGAATCTTTTCTAAATAAATGCACATCCACCAGTTGCACACCACATTGCAAAATTGAGTTACTGTGGCCAATAATTCATGTTAGGTGCACTCACTCAACCATAATTTTGATTCTTTAGAAGATGTATGTTTAATAAAAGTTTCTTAAAAAATATCTCTAAATGTTGTAACAAAATTTAATGGAAAATTGGTTTTATATATTTGTACCTTTAAATCAGGATGAGGAGACAATCTTAATTCTTCAGGAATATCCCATTTCTATTAATAAGTCAGACAAACTTGGACCATTGCCAGACGGTAGAAGCATTGTAATCATTGTAGATTATTATAGCATATTTTTCGAGGCAGCTATCCTAAGATTGACAAAAGCAGAGAAGATTGTAGAATTTCTGGACACCATTTTTTGCAGGTATGGTTACCCCGAGGTCCTTACATCTGACAACGTACCACAATATATTTCTGAGATTTTCCAAAATTACCTCGGCAACAATGGAGTGAAATGGTTGTCAACTACTCCACTATGGCCACAAGCAAATGGTCTAGTGGAGAGAGTAAACAGATAAGTTCTCAAAGCACTGAAAATTGCAAAATTGGAAAAGAAAGATATGGTGACTGAGTTTAGGAAGTAGCTAATTGCTTATACATCTACACCACATTCCGGAATAGGTAAGAGTCCATTTTCACTGATGTTCGGCCGTGAAATGAGAACAAAACTGCCTCAGATAGACTATTCAGTTGATAGCTCAGAGGTAGCAAAGGACAATGATGCTTAGTATAAACTTAGGTTAAAGGAATACTGTATGCAGACAGAAATGCAAAAGAGTCCAAATTAGAAGTTGGTGACAAAGTTGTTCTAAAAAACGAACAAAGATCCAAATTGGACCCCAACTTCAAACCGGAGAGATACAAGGTAACAGCCCTTACTGGTTCGGATATAACATGTGAGAACGATGAAGGTAAGATTATGAGGAGGAATGTGACTTGGGCCAAGAAGATAGAATCGGAAGTTGATAAGGCAAGCGTTAGTAAAAGATCGGCAGTTGAAAAGGAAACCGTTAATGATAGCCAACCAACAAAAGTTGGAATTCCCCACACTAGTGGCAGAGAGAGGCGCATGCCAGAAAGGTACAAAGACTTTCAGCTGTATCTGCATGGATCACCTGAGGGCTCCACATGATATTCTTAGATTCTATATCACACTTGTTCAGTCTGACTTGTTATATATAATAGTTAAGTTTGATTTGTTTTTATATCTGGTAAAGGAGGGGTGTAGTATATTAATAAGCATGATCATGTATGTAACGTGATATGTATGACATATGACTATTGTGTAAGACCTCGTGGTAGAGAGTTAAAAAAGATATATTTAGAGGAGTAGGAGAATGAACATTGATGAACACACCAAAATCCTGTAAATACATTAATAAACATTAAAATACGTTTATCTGTAACACAAAGAAATTTGGACCCTCAAAACAAAGAATAAAATTAGGGACAAACGACAAGTCTTTAAACAAAAATATATTTAAAACTTCGAAGGTATTATACAGAAATTTCATTGAAAACGACTTTTACCACTTACCATCTGACGCATTCACAACTGCTAGCGTTTAAATATATTTACAAATTTTCTTGCCTGGAGGCAGCTGTTGAACATTCAAAGTGTAACTAAATATTTTAGAATTCGACATCGACCTTGCTTTATAATTTCTTGCTACGTTCGCCGGGCTCCATATGACGGTGTGTGTATTTGGAAGTAAATTCAGTGATTAATGCAAAAACAAACAATACTGGCAATATATGGCGTGTTTCCTCATATTTGGGTGGAGCCAACTTGGGACGATGTGACGCTATAATATGTTTTTCGTATTTTAAAGACATTTTGCTCCATTTCTCTCCTCTGTGATTACCTACGGCAATATAATGAACAGTGGTGAAAAAAAAGTAAATTCCTTGCTACATACCATGAGAGATCTTTTTCTGATTTCAGAAAATGATGATATTAGAGACGAAAGAAGTCGCGCGAAATAGAAATCTTTAAATGTAAACCAGTTCCTTGCACAATGTCAGTAATTGTAGAAGTATTTTGTATATCGGTTTCTTTATTTGACATCTCCTTGCTTTATTTTCACACAACAGTGTCTCGCATAAAGGTACGAAACGATTTTTTTCACAACAACAGATTATGTATCACTTGGCGGTTCTTTATGGTAATGGTACAGAAAAAATTGGTGTTGATGCTAGTTTGTAAAATTATTATACTTTCTGGAAAAAAAAGACTATCGGCCACTTAGAGATTTGATTTGCGTGAAAGACTGTTGGTCGTTGAAGGATTTAAACATGTCCTTCAAAACAATGCTGAATGTTGTATAATTTTTTTTAAATATAGAAAATATAAAGCAACTTGAAGCTTGATGTGGACTACTCAAAAATTTTGCAATATCATACGTGAATTTCAAGTTATTTTTGTGCACGCAGCGATTTTTTGCTGTGCAAAGTTTTCCGACACGGTAAAGTCGGTATGTTAAAGACTTAATGCTAACACGGTATTAACGTTTTGTTTTAGCAAATAAATGAGAAAATAGTGTTGTTAAATATAAAAAACAATTAATGGAAAAGTCAAAGCCTGTTTAAAGGATTAATTTTCGAATTTTCTTTTGCAAAACCCTGAAAATATTAGAATAACACTTTTGATTTCACGCTACAATTTAAATTCCATTCTGAGACGACGGGTTTTAAAGAGTGATATTAGTTTCGAAAATGAGAATACTTCTACGATGCTTTTAAACTGAATTCAGAATCAAATAAATTACTTCAAATAAATTGTTTTATAGAAATTTTCAATGCAGTTATCGCGGCTTTTAAACATATTAACATACAGCATTCTGCGCGAAGTATTCCGTATACATTTATAATGAGCTCGAACTTTACGCGCCATCAAATTTGCGAGTAAAACGCGCGTGAGTTAAGATCTGATTAAACGGATCAAACATGTTGGTCAAACATTGTTGGACGCAACATGCTTGACCCGTTTGAACAGGATAGTGTTGGACGGTGTTGGATGGTATTTGCCGAGCGGTACTGTGAAAGATGTAATTTTGTTACGCGCCGTAAGAGCAGTCTGATTGGTCGATAACTTCAGAACAATTCGTACCCTTTGTTTAGCATATTTTCGACACATTTCGTGATGGGCCGTTTGGGGCTTGCTGGGAGTGACAAGGTTAATTAAGATACTTCGCCATCTTGACCCTTTTTCCATATACCGCAATTTTTTTTCTGCACCATCTTTTAGTCTCAATTCAACGTTCGAAAGCATGCATGCAGATGCATGAAAGAAATATAAGACAAACCAAATTTGACAACATGGAGTCCATTCCTATTGTAGATCCCTTTCAACACAACTAATAAGAATTACTCTCGATGAAAATAACAATGTTTAGCTTATTACACACTAACTGGTTCTGGTTGTCTTAGAGGAAACAACTTTGGGTACTTCTGTAGTACAAAGTCAGCAGCCCTAGCACCTGATTGCTTTGCCAACAGACACTCTTCCTGAAAAACAAAAGATATAGTGAGTTAAGTTCAACAATACATCACACCTGCTATCATCAGTAAAGAAAACTAACATCCTCAACCCTATTAAAATACCCGCAATTGTTGTTGAAGTAACTTACTATTTTAGGTTAATAATGTTCATAGTTAATTTATATTTTATAATACCATTGTGTACACTTGATTACTTTAATTCTGACTTCGAGGAAACATAAAGTTGACATTAGTGCCATGTAACGTCCGTAACAAAACCAAAATAATCCTCTTTCCTTGCGTAAAAAATCTGCTGTGTCAGAGTTTCCAAAAATTAACGGCCTTTTGCTTTTAAGCTTTCATTTTTTTTCTTTTAATTTCAAAAACATTTTCTCACCCATAGCAGCCCCCAGGGGGGGCCAAAAAGGGATAACTTCAATATTTTTCAAAAGTTTGTGGTCTACCACTATAATACAATGTACAGTGTCCTTGTTTTTATATCTTGCTGCTCGAAAAATTACATTTTTCAACTCTCAATTTCAAACCAACACTCTTGCTCTTCTTCTCCACATGCATTTTCCATTTCTTCCTCGGTCGTCCTTGTTTCCCCCTTTCCTTCACTTCAAACTCCAATTCTCTTCTCAAAACATGCCCATCAACTCTTCTTAACACATGCCCGTGCCATTTCACTCCATTAGCTTTTGACATCTGAACCACTGTTTCCTTCAATTCCAACACCTCATTAGGTCCCCTGTCCTCTTTTTCTCCATTGGTTTGCACTACGCATTCCTCTCATCATTGCTCTCTCCGTCCTTTTCAAATTTCCATCTCATTTTCCATCAAACACCATGTCTCACTTCCTAATAACATTAGGGACTTCAAGAAACATTAAATGAGATTTGTTTAAAAGTTTAGCGTTACCTTTTTTCCGTATTCCACTGATATAAAATAGGTAGGAGTTTGTTTTTTGATGTCCATAAAAAGTCTTTACGGCTTTTCATAATTTTTTAAAACTGCAGTCATTAAATATTTTTAGCAGCAATAACATATTTGCTCATTTTCAAAAAATTAAAATTGGCCGTTGAAATTTGTCGGGTTTAAAGAGTTCAATTTTGCAGTAACACTTCTGAAGCCTCGATAACTTTACAAAATCTCTTCAAGTGAGAAGGATGCGATATATTTTTATTCGCGTTTTTGTAACGTTTTTGAAATCTTTTATTAGACTATTGAGATTATTAGATTATTAGACTCACGTTTTTCTTTTTTCTATGACGACTGTTTTAAATTTGTGGGAAGTTACAGCTAGTCATGTTCGTGCAGTCACTTGTGTTTGTTAGTCATGGGACTTCGGTCATGAATGCTACAATCACGATACTTACCGTACATACTTATAACTATAAAACTTTTTCCGGCTGAACATTTACATTAGAAACTTTAGTTTTACGCAGATGCCACAAGACAATTTATTCTATTGCTATATTCTACAGCTACTTGTTCGGGTAAGTTAATAACTAAAATTGAGTTTGTTGCCGTAAATATAATTAGCTTGAAAGCAGTAGATTATTGCTTCATATAAACTTCATGAGTAAAAAGTGTTTCTTATTACTACTTTAACTATTCAAGTAGCTTCTGCTCAATTTGTAATTTGAAATTACTTCATTCTCTCGCCCATGATCAATGTTCTGATCAAGACCGAAATTTCATAATGCGCACGAAATCACGAATCATTCGTAAAAAAATTTGGGTTCAAGTTTTACTTTAGTATGAAGATTAAGAGATTTGGAATTTGTTTCATCTGTGATATATCGCATTTTGAATTGACATCGCAGACTCTGAAACATCGAAATTTTTGATAATTTAGACAACAAATCTTTGTTTCCAAGATTTCAGAAAATTTTCTTAGGAGGACAACGCCCTTCTTAATACGACATAAAATTATTTAGTTATGACATCTCTTTTTAGCACTTTGGTATATCTTTGTGATTATGACGCCTCACAGCCTTGGACTTGGTATCTGAGTGTCAGTAAATAAACTGAAACAGTGAATGAGAACCAAATAAACACACTTAGCTAAATGTATCTCATATCTTTACAGTCAGATAATGTCTTCATAAATTTTTA
This sequence comes from Zoanthus pulchellus, assembly GCA_027575285.2. NCBI lineage: Eukaryota > Metazoa > Cnidaria > Anthozoa > Zoantharia > Zoanthidae > Zoanthus > Zoanthus pulchellus. The sequence goes on from JAOBRB020084932.1 coordinate 9,229, forward strand.
TATAACATCACAAGAATTACGAACAGAATATTAATTACAGTGAATTGAGCTTTATCTGAACTTATGATAGAGTTATGCAAACACAAAATATTATTGACCCAGATACTGTAAAATAATCCAGAAATTCTGCATTCCAGATTCTCGATGCATGTATTCCAAATTCTAAATGCCTAAATTCAAGATTCCAATTCTCTGGATTGCAGATTTTGACCAACTGGATTCCAATTTGCAAACTCTTTAGATTTACTGTAGATTCCAATTTAAAATTAATCTGGATTCTAAATACAGTTACTGTAGATTACATTTTCCAACAATCAGACTTTGATGCCAACGGATTCCAGGTTCTGCTCCATGATTGGATAACAAACTATAAAAAAACTTGTGGCATTGAAGTATAAAGAATCAATTCAATAACCTTGATTTTCAATGCTATAAAACAATTTGTAAAGGCATTACCAATACGAACAATGGCTAATAATAAGTCACTGAGAACATTGAGAATAGAATCACAATCTGAAATTTGCAAGAAGCTAAAAGGTGAACATGCACTGCTAAGAAAACTTCATACAGTAACAGCATTGCTGCATTACCTTTTTTGTCTCAGCCTTTGGTAACACGAACACATCCTCAATGAGGTCAGGAGGAGCTGCCATGGAGTTCTGTCCAAAGATATTCAAATAATGTACAGTACATTTGTAAATATAAATATTTTACACAGTGCACAGTCTGACATCAAATACAACCAAAACTACTCACCATAAGATTCTATAAAGTACTGTAGAAGATTTAAACAACATAAATAGCATTTCCAAACAGATAAACTTAAAGTTAAAAAATAAATTATATATTAAATGTAACAGCATAACTTTTAAAAAAATTTAAAAAAAATTGCTTTTAGGAACTATTCTACACTGATAAACTACCACTCATTGGAAGGGGTCAAGGCAAACTTGCAACTCTGGAATCTGAGCAAATGACAACAGATATTCTATTTTTTCACAAATGTAAAATATAGCATTTAATTCAAACACAAAACAAAAACTGTTGGAATTTACTAATAATTATTATATATTTTATACGAGATTTTAGAATGCATTTTTACTGTTTGCAAAACAACTTTTTAACATGTTTCAGCCAATCACAACGCTCCTGGTTTTGTGAACTGGCAGCTTTACAAAGCTCCTAGTACACTCAATCAAAATGGTTAAAAGTGCTAGTGGATTTGTGTTTCTTGATAAAAGCATCAACTGTTTCATTGAGAGGCAACCTAACAGAAATACACTGCTAAAACCCAAAGAGACGTTTGCTTTCTGAATGAGCTTCTAAGAAGCAAAAGTGAAGAGAGATTCCTAGAGCAAACTCAGCCTTCCCGATGAACAGCTATTCAGTGAATTTATTGTAGCTGAGCAGAGAAAAGATGGCAAAGACTTTGAACCTTCTTGAAAGTCTATGAGGTCTAACTTGTAGTTTTAATCATTATCTCAAAACTACAAACTATACAGCAAATATACTAAAAATAAAGAGTTTGAGCAAGTGACAGCTGCTCTAAAAGCAAGAAGCAAAGAACTGAAAAATTGGCAAGGGGAACAAGCCAAATTGCTACCAAAACTATTACAGACAGTGAAATTTCTGTTTTACTCGTAAAGGACATATTTGGTATTTTAAATGCTGAAGCCTTGATCAACACAACTTGGCACATGAACACAATAAATACTGGGAATAAATCAAAAGATAATGTATATCTGAAAGCTCATTTTCTTCAAAACGTAGCATCGAGCTTATCAAACGAGTTTTTGAATCATTAGACAAAGATTTTATTCTTCATTAGTACTGACTTAGTACTCCTGTGGTTTGTCAAAAAATAAAATACTGTAAAATACTCTTAAAAATAGATCAGTATGTACAAAATAAATAAATTTCAGAAAGGAAAGTCCTTTAGTATGGGATTTACGTACTCGTTGGTCAGTGTATAAATCCCATGTGGCAGGTCTTTCCATTAAGAAATCTATATAAGTAATAAATTTAAATTTATAAAAAACATACAACAGAATTTAACTTAGTGTTGCCAATACAGTAGTTTTGAAATATCAATAGAGCTTCAAACTCAACAACACATGAATATTTTCATTTTGAGTGAAACACTTTGACACCAACTCCATTCAATCTCACACTGGTTTTTCAATCATTATTATCATTACTTACTGACTGTACAGTTGATGCAAGAGTTTTTAAAACGGTGAGGTAATCCCTACAAGAAAAAAAATTATAAGATGCTCTAGCAACAAAAAGTACTTGAAGTTCTAAATTTTTTATTTGAACTGTGCAAAGTAAATATTATTTAAAATTATAAAAATTAATATGTGATTGACAATGTAAGCTATAGTTGAAAAGTTTTCCACACTAAAAGTCTGAATTTGTTGAATGAAACCACTTGCCTAGATTAATCAACTGATGTTTTTAAGTGCTACTGTACTATGACGAAAATCACATCACTTAAATCTAAGCCATTACAAAACATAGACAAGAAGTTTGTAGAAAAGTAAAAATGCTCTTTACTGTTTTCAAATACTTTTTGTTCTACAAAATTAATTTTCATTACAGTATGGGGTGTCATTTGGTTCAAAATGACTTGTTAAATTAAATATGTCACATACATAAACCGACTGCTATCACTTATTGAAACTTATATACAGTAAAGCTTTATATGTTAAAAATATAAAACTGATTAAGTTGATTCTTGCACACTGCTCAAACAGTTTCGGATAAATCTCCAATTATTTGCAAATCCGATCTCCAATCTTTCACTCTATTATGTTGTTGTCGGCTTCGACCAAAACTATAATAAGACAACTACAGTATTAGATCTTCCACGAGTCCAGCATTGTTTTGCAAAACTACTGTACCTCATTTGACGAGAACAAATTCCTTTGAACATCATGAAATGTGGTAGGCAGTCCATTTAAATTGTTTCGAAGATCACATTCACCATGACTATCAAAGGCCTCACGAAACAGACTGATGACCATGATTACTGCCATTCATTGGAAGTTCTACTATTTTGCAACTAGTTTTATAAAATGAAGCATGTTCATTATATGTTTTTTAAAGTTTTAATTGACAACAAGCTTTACATAATAATAATAATAATAATAATAATAATAATAATCGGTTTATTCAACATTATCAGTTCTAGCAATACAAGTATTGAAAACCAACTGATTAACAAGCAAGATTCAAAAATAGATATTTACAAGCAAAGATATTCCAATAAAATTTAAAATTCAAGTATATACACTATTTATTGACTAAAAAGCATAGATGGGATAAAACTACGTTTGAAACGCTCAGTACCCACAGTCAGCAGTGTGAAATTAGAAAAGTTGCAAAGAAAAGTATAATAGTTATTAGCATTACAGCACCGAGGAGGGAGCAGGGGTATGAAACGTGGATTAGCAAGACTAGTAAACTTGGAAAAACTTCTAGAGCACAAGGACTCACAAGGCAAAAGAAGAATTGGTATATTCAGTGCCTGTAAAGCAGAAGCATAGGAGTAGCGAGGAAGGATAATCCTCAGGGCCCTTTTTTGAATAGACTCCAGCCAATCACTAAGACATAAGGGAAGGGAGAAGTGCCAAACAATACACCCATATTCCAGAAGAGGTCTAATGAGAGTGACATAAACAGCAACAAGATCAGTTGTGCTCACATTAGAACATCTGAGTATACGAAGAATATAAAGTCGCTTGGCAGCTTTAGGCACAATGTGCATTCTAGCGAAGATCTAATTGAAGGGTTAAACCCAGAACCTTGTGAGAAAAAACAGAATCAAGTGGCTTACCGTCAATGGTAAAACTGGCTGCTCGCGGAAGAAATGTATGCACATAATCTTACATTTAAATGGATGGTGAATTCTGTCCAAATCAGACTGCAAACAAGAGGACTGACCACGAAGGAGTGTATCAGACAGGGTAATATCATCAACATATTTCCATCGATTACAGCCTAATTGGGTAGAAAGACCCAAATCGTTAATCATTAGCAAAAAAAGGATAGGTTCTAATTTAGTCCCCTGAGGAACTCCAGCAGTAATAGGAAGCCATGATGAAATAATGTTATTGATTTTACCAGCTTGTTGTCGTTTGGATAAAAAACTACATATCCAGGAAATAAGAGCAGGGCGAACACCAACATTAATTTCTGGACAAGAATAGTGTGATCAATGCGATCGAAGGCCTTGCTAAAGTCAAGAAAGCATGTATAAAGGATTACCACCTTATCGTGGTGAGGCGGTTTGCGTGTCCCAATGATCCCTAGAGCTATGCCGGCTGGAGTCTGCGACTCCTGGTAGGGTCACCCATGTCGGACAGGTCAAAGGATAGGGGCCAGACAAAGTGTGATCCCTGGTCCTCCAGGTTGGGGGTTGGGCTTGGGGTTGATAACCCTTTCCCAGAAAAACAAATTTATTACAGAAACCAGAAACAGAAAATATCATTTGCTGAAGGGAATAATACCATGGCTGCACCTAGCAACAGATGCTTAATGACGTGCGGGAATTCAAAGCCGAAAGGACGCACCCGAGCCGATAAAGTCATTGGTCCACCCAAAACGTAACATGAAGATAGGTTACTGGAATGTATGATCATTGTATAGAAATGGAAATGTAGCCAAGGTAGCTAGAGTAATGAACAAGAGAGGAATTGACATCATGGGAATCAGTGAAACACAAAATACAGTTAGCAAGTGGGGAGACCATTATTTACTCCGGCAGAGAAGATGACATCCACAGAGCAGGAGTAGGTATACTAATGTCTAAAGAGGCATATGCATCCCTTATAGAATGGATCCCAATTAGTGAAAGGATTATCCAAGCAAGATACTACTCAAAATACATCAAACTGACCGTTATACATATCTACGCACCAACCGAAGACAAAGATTAAGGATGATTTCTACGCAAGTTTGCAGGATGTATTAGATAAGAGAAATGCACATGACATGTTGATTGTCATCGGAGATATGAATGC
>JAOBRB020085043.1:0-14251 GCA_027575285.2 Zoanthus pulchellus
CCCCCCCCCCCCCCCCCCCCCCCCCCCCCCCCCCCCGAGAGAAACGTACATATGACTTTTCTTGTGGGGAAAATCGGTATGTGACGCTTCCCTAACTCTCTCACTGTCTATAACTATAGAAGGAAACTGAAAAAGTATTTTCTTGAATCAATGAATTAACAATAAGAGTATTCTATGTCACTTTACTCCATTTTAACTACCTCCTGAAATTCATCAAGGATTCCCATATATTAGTGTTTGTATGTTTGTGGTGTGTGCGTATGCTATTTATTTATTTATTTATTTATTTATTTATTTATTCATTCATTTTTATTATAAATATATTTTTTTGTCCTTAAACCTTAGTATTATTCTTCTTCATTTTCTGCTGATCCAAATCCATTTAAGCCTCTGGCTTTGGCCTTACTTATATTCTGTAAACTTGTCAAGTGTAAATTATTTCAATAAATTCAATTCAATTCAAATTTTAATAAACTGTTTCGTAACTACCTAAGTGTGACATGCGCAGGTGCGTGCGAGCTTGATTCAGTTGGTAAGATCTCTACTGAGCTACTAAGCGAAAGGCCCCAGATTCGATCATCAGTCTTGCAAAGAGCTGAATGGTCGTATGACTTCCTTTTTTCGCGCCATTTTTGGACAGATATCGGATGTTAAGCCGATGATCTAGTCTCCAAGGGAGACTTGAAGAACCCACATACTGATCGAGAAAATTAAAGTATGGCCCGGTGTTGCTGTCTGTCTTTGATCGCAGGTGATATTTATCCATTCATCAATAAAATAGTACTGTAAACTGCTTAATGCTGATTTTTGTACTAATTTCCCCCAACACAGCCGTTTTAAATGTTGTATTGTTGCATGGAGGCAGCGTGGCGCAGTGGTCAGAGTTTGGTCTTTGAATGCGGGAGACCCGGTTTCGACTCCACGACTCAGACCACTGAATGAATTTGTTTTCGGTAAACCCAGGGGCAAATTTACCACGCTTTGTAAATAGCCAACTGGGTTGCCTCCTACCAGTTGGGATTCTTAATTGGGAAAAAGGGAGGTTTTTAATATGACACTGAAAATCCCCTTTGGGGAGTTGTCATTAAGTGCATGTGTAGTTTGTATTTTGATACGCACGCCGCGCAATCACAAGAAAAGTTGCGTGAGTTTGTTGCACCGTATGTCCACTTCTAAAATATTTGTTGCGCGCAATGTTGCATGAAATGTTGCACCGTGTCTCCACTTCTAAAATACTTGTTGCGTGCAATGTTGCATGAAATGTTGCACCGTGTGTCCACTTCTGAAATACATTATACTTGTTGTGCGCAATGTTGCATGAAATGTTGCATCGTGTGTCCACTTCTAAAATATTTGTTGCGCGCAATGTTGCATGAAATGTTGCACAGTGTGTCCACTTCTAAAATACTTGTTGCGCGCAATGTTGCATGAAATGTTGCACCGTGTGTCCACCTCCAAAAAGAAATTGTTGCGCGCAATGTTTCATGAAATGTTGCACCGTGTGTCCACTTCTGAAATACTTGTTGCGCGCAATGTTGCATGAAATGTTGCATCGTGTGTCCGCGCCTTGAGCCATATAGCTTGTATTTCTGTCCTTACAAAAATAAGAGCTTATTTGAAATATCTATACTCAATATCCATTAACAAAAAGGTAATATTTCTAATGAATCTCCTATTAAATAATGACAATAATTTTTAACTCAGATAATCCATCTGGTGACACTAAGTTGAACTGAGATCCTCTAATTTATCAATACTACATTTTACATAAAGGTTCCAAGTTTTACATAAATATTCAAATAAAGGTCTCACAAGACTACTATACAGTGTTAAAAAAATTCAATCTTTTACTGGAAATTGTATATTAAAACATAGAACGTCACGGCCGTAAACCATAGCCTTCGTTAGTAATGTTGGAGGTCAACTTCTTTAGCATTTCACTAAACTCTGAGACGCAACATGTTGGATCAGTTTGAACAACGCTAACAAACATGTTTGATCCGTTTCAACGGACGATTAGACGGATTGTAGAATGCCAGTCTATCGTGCGTGAGGCTCGGATTTATTATAGAACCTGTCCGAACCAATACTTGGGGCCCCGTTGTTCAAAGGCTGCTTAGGTTAGTTTAACCCTGGAAAATCAAAAGTTCAAACAGGAACTTCTTCTTTAAGAAAAGGTAAATGATTATTTATGTATACAGTTTGGATTTTTCAAGGATAAGTGTTATTAATCCCAAAATTACAGCTAACTAAAATTTCTCCTTGTAAGATTGGAATCGAGATCGTGGAATAAACATTTAACCCTCAGGGCTCGACTTTAGGAAAAAAATCTTGGGGCCAGCTGGCTTCTAAATTTTCGAATTTGGTTGCTAGCACCTAATTATAACTTGAAATCGTGGAGTCCAGACTGGCGACCATGAGTGAAAAGTTAGTCGCCAGCCGACCAAATGAAGTCGCATTGGCGACCCCACAGGTCGCAACGTCGAGCCCTGACCCTAGGTTAGTGCTAACCGGATTTTAAAAAACTGGGACCTGACTATTAAAATGATTGATGCTGCTGCCTTTACACTAAAATTACACATTGAATGATTTCTCACAAGGTAAAAATCTGTTTTGTTTCTCGAAAATATTGTCTTTAAGATTAGAGGAAAACAAAAACCCGCCGGAATAGTCATGAAGTGTTTTGTTATATAGCAGAAAACAAATCGACAAACTTAATTCAATCAACGGTAGCCTGTGGTAAGCTCGTGGAACAGGTACTATGTGAGGGAGCAGTTATATCTTGACTGTTGTTCATTGATAAATACGTACACTGTACGTGTGATCAACCACAGGTGCTGGTTTGCCGAAGTCATGTACCAAACACCAAGATATAACTTGACAAATTGAACATCTTTGATTGGCAGCCAAATAAGAGCGTTCTTAACGATCATTTAATGAATGTATTAATGCGGCTGCGGAACTTGAGACGATCAGAAATCGATTACCAGTTTTCTATTTCTTACGCCTGACATCGTGAATTAACTAACCATACCGATAGCTCTCCACGGGCAAAAAATGAAAGTGGAGGTACAAACGTGCAGCAGTTTCCGTGCAATGTTGGGTTTTTTGAAGTCTTTTTCTTTAAGGAGTTCTCCAATTTCAACTTTTGTATGATGATTAAAACGTTTTCGTTGGGAACTAAATTTGCCGCCGAATTTTCACGCTTGCAAGCGTTCCAGCGTAGCAGCAATGTTCGCCAATTGGTTATTAAGTTTTCAAGATGTTGACCAGCCGTATAACATGGGTAATATTTGATTTGAACATTTGATTTTACTGACATATAAGGGCGGGTACTCAATTCGAAAACGCACTAGCTAACAATTGGGATAAAACTTCTATGTCTACTTGGAAGTATATTTACCATATGATCACCCGAGAATGGTATAAAAGGCAGCCTGGCCTAAAGATACCCAAGTGTCTGCACGTTCTACTACATTTCCTGTCCTAGCTGATGTTATTCAAACACAAAAACAAATACAAGAGGAAATAAAACTTTGGAAATATTCTTTAAGTTTTACTTAAGCAAACTTTTAATTTGTTCCCTCAAAAGCAACTGCAGCTTGAGCACGCACAAAGAAGAGGAAATAAAAGTTTGGAAATATTCTTTAAGTTTTACTTAACCAAACTTTAATTAGTTCCCTCAAAAGCAACTGCAGCTTGAGCACGCACAAAGAAGGGTCCTTCTTGTTCATACTCACGAAGACGAAGGAAGTAAGGTTTATCAAATACTTGACTCCCACTGTTAGAATGGATCAACTCAACAATAACTGCATATTTCTGCTCTTTCCCCTCTTTTTCTGGCTCCGTTCTGCGATCCAGTAGATACTCAAGAAAACCTACCCAAACAAGAAATATATAAAGAAATATAAATATATATAAACAGTCACTTAGATGAAGACTATATAATACAGTCTAAATACAGGCGCAATCGAGTTAATAATTATATCTGTTAGATTTATGATTATATTTTTCTCAGGGGTCCTATTACTGTATTACCATATTTTAAATATCATTTTCTATTCATTTGAGATTAAAAATTCCAGGGGACGTATCTGTAGACAACTTAAAATACAAGATAAGGCTTACTTTGGGTCCTTACATCGCCTATTATTGTGCAATATCACCAATATTGCTCAATATCGTCTACTATAGCCAAATATCGCATAATATTATTCCATGGGTTGGCCAAAAATTCCTTATTGCCCCCGCAGGGTTTTGGTCCAGAGGCGCGGCGCGCATAGTCGTATCGGGTAATTTTTTAGCTTACCACGAAGTCAAGATCAAAAGACTTTTGAACCAAAAAGAAGGCGAATAAATAACTCAGTAATAGCTTGCCTTGAGTAAATAACTTGGTTTACAATTGTTCGTGTTATTATAACGATAATAAATTATCATCGGATTTAATCGTTCCATACAAAACTTGATTTGTCAGACACAAATCGCTGTTACACGAGGTCGACAGACTCGATCCCAAAATCTATTAGACGCAAAGATCAGAAATTACAAGACCGAAAATTAAATTCAGTCTTGGCAAACATAAGCCTTGGTTACGCAAATGAATGTGATACACTCTTCTGTGAAACAAAAAAAAGAATTACACATTTCCTGCTAATTTTCTCTTGCACGTTCTTTTGCGTCCCAGTAACTATTTCACGGGTTTAATTAAATGACCATACAAACTATCACATCTTAGTAAAGGCGGGGGCAGCTGCAGTGAGAATTATTCCTAGTATTAACTAATATTGCCCCTATTGCAGGGATAAAATTACTAAGAGTAGGCTTGATACATGCTGTTAATTTACAGCATTGTTTATTCTTTTATTCATACACGGACTCTTATCAACCTTTCGATTTACAAACCCAGATTGAACTGTGGTATGCAATTTAAGATTTTCTAGCTCAGTGCAGCTGAAAAAACTAAAAAAAACTGAAATGCTCGAGCAAATTTGATTGTTTGATGCAGGGAATGCACCAGGGACTTAAGTCCTAAGACAACTGATTATTGTTCAACTACAAGAATAAAACGAAAAAAACGCACCCCCTCCCTCATATTCACACACTCTTCTGTGTACTATACTGTGACTAAACACAAAGGGCGTTTAGGAAGACGATGGAAACGTCAACACAAGCACCGACGAACAATGCATCTGCCGCAAAAAAGAACAATGCCAGCTAGAACGTAAATGCCTCACTTCAAGTGTAATCTACAGCGCGCAAGTTACAACCAACAATGCAACCAGGAACTACATTGGACTGACGGAAGGAACATTTAAACAAAAACTCTCACAACACAAATTGACATTTAAACACAGAAAATACACAAACGTTAACAGCGCAACCTTTCCACATACATCTGGCAACTACGCGACAAGAAACAAGACAACGATATCAAATGGACAATTATCAGCCATGCAAGATCTTACAGCAACATTTCAAAACGATGCGACCTCTGCCTAACAGAAAAACTGATAATTATCAAAGCGAATCCCAAACAACTGCTAAATAAAAAATCCGAACATATCTCCAAATGCCGACACGAAAATAAGATTTACTAACGGAACAATTGATCTATGGACACAATAGAACAATAGCCTTTTATTCACACTACTTTGTAACTAGAAGAGCACTCCCCCGCCTTTTGTCTTTTATATAACAATGTAAATTGCTATAGACGCGTGTATACAAACTAGATAGGATTGTTCTTCATTAAATACTGTCTGATGAGTGCGTAAGCACGAAACTCGGAGTAACAGAAACCTTCTCTCTCCGTTTTCTTAATTCGTGTATATAGTAAATACTTACATTGTTCACAAATCACAACTTACCTGCACACTCTATCATGTCCTGTTGTGCCCACTTGAACTTAGCCAGGCTCTGAAGAACTTTTAGAGCTCTACAACGAAGACCTTGAAATGGCTGCTTCGCAATGGTCATGAGCATATCAATTGGGTGCAATGTCAGTTTTACATAAACCCCCCTTACCAGCTCCGACATTTTCTCTGTTGGTGCATCCACTACCCAAAAGATTAAAGATAAAGAGTCAAGTGCTCTCTCTCTTGAGTCAACCACAGTTGACTGTATATGCCTGCAAAGGCCACCCATGATATCACTGGTCCGTGTTGAATCTGTAAAGAGTGTTTTCTTTCCGTCCTCTGTGTGGCCAAGGATGCCAAGCGTCTCGATTGCAACATTCATAAGTGGCAGGACTCCACAGTTGAGAAATGATAACACATACTGGAGAAAAACTGGACACTGATCAATAACACCAGCAGGATCAGACTGGGATAGAGTACCAAAGAACTTGATGACACCTGTAAACAAAAATTTGAAAAAAAATAAGGCAATCATAAACAATATACATGGTAACTACTGTACACCTACTTGGGGCCACTTACTTCTTTTAAGTATTTTCCTTTTTAAAAGAACTAGAACAAACCTTCATTGAAGATTCTGAAAAACGTTAGATCGACGCCCAAACTTTCACACCATCGCATCACTTTTTCCCGCAACTTTGGCGTGTCGTTGTCCTTCCCTACTCCTCACCCTAAAGGCGTGTCGTTGTCCTTCCCTACTCCTCACCCTAAAGGTGTGTCGTTGTCCTTCCCTACTCCTCACCCTAAAGGCGTGTCGTTGTCCTTCCCTACTCCTCACCCTAAAGGCGTGTCATTGTCCTTCCCTACTCCTTACCCTAAAGGCGTGTCGTTGTCCTTCCCTACTCCTCACCCTAAAGCACAAAAGTAGTGCACAAAGCTGCCATTAAGTTCTTTTTAGTTGAATTGCAGCCTTCCGATCACAAGATCAAAAAGGAAAACCGTTCTTTGTAAAAAGGCAAACAAATTGATATCCTTGGCGACCTTTTTAAAATGTACAGCCGCCAAAATGCGACTTACTAAGCTTAGAGCGCTGAAAGGATTATGGGAAGAGAAAGCAGTAATGATTGTGCTTGTTCATTCAAGCTCGGTTTCTGTTCTTTGATAAACAAAGCTTTCAAATTTAACAAAACAACTCATACAAACAAGTCCAACAAGTCACAGAAGAAATAACAAATGACCCCGAAGTTGAACTGAGCGATTCCTATGACTCGCTTCTGAAAATAGAAGAGATTTCCAATGTCAAAACACAGGGAAAAGGGCTGATTTTCAAAATTGTCTCCTCTGATTCAGAAAACAGATATTTCAGTTAAGTTGAGTGCCAGTTAGACACCGGTGCCTCAAGAAATATCATGAGAATGCGAAACCTAACATAAATAGCACAGACAAGTGATCCGCCAATGAGAGATATTTTTCGGGACTGGGTACGAGCAGAAGTAAGCTTTTATTATAACACAGGACTGAAAATTTCCGCACGGAGTGAAAAATCTACTATGGTGGCCGGATTGGAGGCATATTTGCAACGTGAAGCTAGCTGTATGATTTCTGGGAAGCTGGAAATTAAAGCGTTTAATTTCTTGGACTAGTTTGTTTTTTCTAATTGGATTTCTCACAATAGTAAAGTAAACTAAAATTATTTAATGGTTCTTACATGAAACCTAGTGGAGTTATACAACCCTCAAAGTGCATAGGAATGGAGACATGATTACTTTCTGTGGAAACTTGTGAACGTTTAGGACTTTTGAAAGTCAGTCCAGAAATTGTCAACAGTGTAGCACCACAACAAGTGAAACAATCTTGTCCAGTTCAGGGTCCATTAACCAAGGGCTCTATTCTCACCGAGTTCAACAACGTGTTTGAGGGTCTTGGACACACTGGGGATACCAATACCTTTGTGCTAGACAGCAATCAGGTACCAGTCCAGCATGCTCCACGACGAATACCAGTAACTTTGCGGAAAGATGTCAAAGACAAAATTCTAGAGCTTGAAAAGAAACGAATAACAAAGATTACCGAGCAACCTCAGTGGATCATTTCAATGGTTGTTGTTGCAAAACCTGAAAAGATTAGAATTTGACTTTGATCCCCGAAATCTTAATCAAGCTCTCCAGCGGCCGAAGTATCTGATGCCAACCTTGGAGGAAATCCTCCCTAGTCTCGACAAAGCAAAGGTCTTCACAACTCTAGATGCAAAGGACAGATTTTATCAGATTGGATTAAACAAAACCAGCAGTTTGAAGACAACGTTCTGGACTCCATTCGGTTGCTATCGATATCAGAGAATGCCATTTGGCATCAGTATTGCTCCGGAAGAATTTGAATGTCGCCTACATGAGAATCTTGCTCACCTTGATGGAATTATGATTCTGCGAGACGACTTGTTAGTAGTTGGGTATGATCAAACATACATACAAGCAGAACCAAACCATGACCAAAAGTTGCGAAAACTCCTAGAAAGAGCTCGCACAGTCAACCTCAAGCTCAACAGCAAGAAAATGAACAGGAGCAGCAACAGGTCAAGTTCATGGGCTATGTGATAGCACATGAAGGACTTAAACCAGATCCTGACAAAGCCCGTGCAGTGATAGACATGCCCTGGCCCACATCCAAGCAAGTCTTCTCGCTTTCATAAACTACTTGGCAAAGTTCCTGTCTCGACAGTCTGAAGTAGCTTTGCCTCTCAGGTAATTGAAGACTGTAATTGCCTTCTTCATGTGGTCACCTCAGCATGACAAAGAATTCAGAGAAGTTAAGAATTTTCTGGTAGGCCATCCAGTGCTCAAGAACTAACTACGATATCAATGAAGAAGTAACAGTGCAATGTGATACCAGTGAACAAGGTCTCGGCGTGACATTGCTACAGATTGGTCAGCCAGATACAGCAAGTGAAAAGTTCATTCACTATATAAAAAAATTATTTTTCGGAGAGACAATGTGACAGTAGAATCTGACCACAAACCACTCCAGTGTATTTTCAAGAAGTCACTCTTGCATGTACCATGTCGTCCCCAAAAAATTACGCTTCGACTACAAAGATTCAACATCAATGCTACCTACAAACCAGGAAAACAAATATATGTAGCCGACCACCTATCAAGATCCTTTCTGAAGGACACCGGTCCTGAAGATGAATAGTTTCTGGTCTTTGCCCTTCAGGTGGAAGAATTGAATCCCTTTAATGCCCTTAAAATCAACAGTGAGAAATTGTTTACGCTTCAAAAAGAACTAACCAAGATCCAGTACTGCAAACTCTCAAGAGTTTGGTCCTGACAGGATGGCCTGAGCGGAGAGAGCAGGTGCCAATCAATACCACAGCATATACCAATTACAGGGAAGAACTTACACTTTACAACAGTATATTGTTCAAAAATAATAGGGTCATCATTTCGACATTGATAAAAGCAGAAATCACAGCCAAAGCTCATTCAAGTCATCAGGAAATTTAAGCTAGCATCCATAAAGTGAAATATCTAGTCTTCTGCCTGACATGTACAAGGACATACGAGAATCAGTGCCAAAGTGCAAAGTACTTGCACAGCTCCAAACAAAGAATGCCAAAGAGCCTATGCAGTCTCTAGAAATACCGGACCACTCTTGGGGCAGAGTGTAAACAGACTTGTCCAGTCTGAACTCTAACGTCTACATCATCCTTGTTGATCATTACCCTGATTTCATAGCATTTGTCGAGCTAAGAGATGTAACACCTGCAGCCACTATACAGTTCCTAAAAGAACAGTTTAGTCGACATGGGATACCAGATGTATTGAAGTCTGACAAAGGTTCGCAGTATACTAGTCAAGAATTTACTAATTTCACAAAAAAGCGGGAGTTCAAACATGTGACATCATCTCCTACACATCTATAATGTAATAGATAAAAATTAAGCCAATCACATCGCGGAATTCTTGTTTGTGACATCATGACTTCCATGTCAGCTTCCACGTGAGCGTTGTGGAAAATTGAGGAACAGAACTGGGGCCACAGGACAGAGTGCAAAGTGAGTAAAATCCAAATTTGTGCATTTATTTTCGTTCTTTTTGTGATATTTCAACTGTTTAGATTTTACTAGAGTACTTTAGTTGAGTACTCTTTATTTGTTATTGAACCAGCGTGTTCAAAGTCAAGCTCAAAAAGCGAACTAGCGTTTTCCCCAGCGAGCGTGCCACAAATTTGTTAAAAGAAACTCTACCTCATAAAGAAACAAAACAAACACAAAATCACAAATACTGAACCGTCCAGCATGCCTGTAATCAAACAACAAAAGAGTGTTCTAAAGTGAAATTGCGCAAAAAGCCTTTTTATATTCCCCTTCGGCGAGCGTGCTGTAATCGTTGATAGAATCTCAATCATAAAGAAGCAAAACAAACACAAATTAAACCACCAATACTGAACTGGCCAGTGTGCCAGCAATTAAACAACAAACTGAATCTATCACTTGAATACTGAATTGGCGAGCAAGCAAGTCTAACAAAACAGTTGCGAAAGCTGAAAACAAATTCCATTATCCAACCATTAGCGCTGGAGTTAAAAGAAGAGCACATCCGGGTCACAAATTGAACGCACACAATTTTATGATACTAATCTTGTTGTATATGTTATTCTTGGCAAACCAGTATTGAATATGTCTATCATAACAGGCCACATCACTTTGCACATCTATGGTGCAATGATCAACCAGCTTAAGGATAAGCATTCGTAAGCCATAAGGAACTTGACCCTTTTAAGGGTCTTGAAAGTTCTTAAAAGAGCTTTCAAGGAAATACTTTCTTAAGAACAACACCCTCAATCACCATAACTGAGGTGGGAGTGACTCTACCGTCAACATCTTTGGCTGGGCCCTCCATTCTACAAACACCTGGAACTGTTTGTTGAGAAAGTTAAATTTACAAGCAAACTACAAATATTTCTATCCTGCCAAATTTGCAAGAAATGCAAAGAGGGAAAATAGGTTTTTACAAATTATGAATGCTGCACTTTTAAGACAAAAATGTATGCCATGTGCCTTAGAGTGAAAGTTTAAAATTACCGTATAACAGCCCACAAAAATGATTCCTTGTAGTTTTTAGTAAAAAGAAATCTTAATTGCAGTTTTATATCAAAGAGTACATAGACACAAAGTACTTTCATTGTTTCGTTCAGCCACAACAAACTATTAAAATATTCCATATGTAAACCTACATGTACATCATTCTTTTTCACAGTACATGTAGCTGTTATTGTTTTTATACAATGATCAGCTTGCTTCTCAATACCGATTGCATGTTCATGTAGAAAATGTTTAACCCTTTCAGTCCCAGTTGAATTATTAAGTTCTCCCAACTTGATCCCATACTATTCATTGAAAAAGTTTGAGAGAATTTTACTTTTAATCTTCTTTAATTTGCTTTATTTGATCAAGTCTCATTTTCTCATTGCCAAATATCTTATTTTATATTTGTTATGTAAGGAGAAGTTGAGTGTTGTGTTGATAACTGATTGGTAGTGAAAGGGTTAATTCCTGTAACAAACATTTTCTTAAGGGTCACTGTCACACAAAACCAATGCTGTTTTCATCTACATTATTATTGAAAAAGCACTCTTCAGTAGTTGTTGTATTGCTTCTGTAGCAAATGCAGAAGTATAGTAGTCGTATTATTTCATTTCCACTAAATTCTTGAACCTTTTCAAAACGAACCTTTAAATGTGACAGTACACAGGTTTTGATACTTAACAGTTTGTTAATTATTGTACAAACCTTTTGAATTCGAACTTTGTGATACATTAAACATGTTCCTGTTGCACATACCTAAACGACCTCTTTATTTAAAAATTATTATAATGTAATGCATGTATTACTCGGATGGTGTTGACTTTTCAAACTTTGTGCATAAATAACATCATATCGTCCAACCAATGTTATGTTGCAAGCCTGGCTCGTTGGTGTGGTATCATTGTATTACTAAAATGTAATTATACTAGACCCAGTCCCCACATACGGGACATCGCGTTAGGATTTGTTGTTGAATAAATATGGCAGACAGTCAAAGTAACTTGTGTGTGATTTCGTATTAAAGTAGGTTCTACAGGTCACAACATTGGCGACGAGTTCGGGAAACTACTAAAATATTTTCGTGAAGTACTCTACTCAACATCCTGGACGTTGGATTCGACGTAAATTTCAAATACGGCCGAAATTCGAAATTTTTTTACTCGCCATTGAACACCACGTGCTCTGAAAACAACTACAAATTTCGCTAATTTTCCACGAATTTTTCAACAAAACTACATCGACGATGGCCGAGGAAGGAGCAGCAGCGCAACCACCAGCAATTCATGTCGTTACCAAAACTAGAAATTTAAAGTCAACTCCGTTTGTCATCCCGGAAGATCATGAATATTATAGGACGCGAGTGGGAAGATTGGCTCGACGGCATTGAAAGAGAATTCCGCTACTTCAAAATAACCGATCCGACTGATAAAAAAGACACTCTAATAATATATGGAGGTAAAGAGATCGGAAGATTAGAGAAAAGTCTACCTGACCCAATGGATGGAAATGCCTACGAGAAGTTGAAAACAAAGTTGAATAATTATTTCATCCCAAAGCAAAATTAGCATCACGCCCGATACCAGTTTCTCAAGGAAAAACCATCCACTGGAGAATCAATAACTGCCTACACAGCACGTCTAAGACAGAAAGCCAAGAAATGTGAAATTGGTGAAACGAACGATGAAAGAATCCTAGAGCACATAATCCAAACCATTGACAACAAAGTGATTATACAAAAGACAATCAATAAGAAATGGAGCCTAACCCAGTTTCTGCAGGAAGTAAGCCAGATCGAAGATGTCAACCGACAAGTTAAAGAGATGAAAACTCATCAAGATGAAAGCAGCAATATAGCCAATGTAGGAAAATACAAGCCAACTAGTAGCAGAATAAGAGGTGGCAAGCAGACAAAACACCGTCAACCACAAGAATATGGAACACAACAAAAGTGCAACAAGTGTGGATACCCCCATAAACAGAACGAACGCTGTCCAGCATTCAGGAAAAAATGCAACAGGTGTAATAAATGGAACCATTTCGCATCAGTATGTCAGTCATCCAAAACCAGTACTCCAAAACAACAACAAAGATCAACCTACTGAAGGAAAACTCAGCCTAGACAAGTAAAAAAAACAGAAGAAGATGAATCAACAAGCTCAGATGATGAATATTTCCAGAAAGCTGTTACAGTCGATTTGCAGACAAAAAAGATCAGCAACACATCCAACACAAAGAAAACAATCCTGATTCGACTAGATGATGTTGATGTAGAAGTAGAGCCAGACAGTGGATCAGAGGTAAATCTAATGGATGAACACCAATTTAAAGCACTTGCTAATCGAAGTAAAAGCAAATCGACACTGTCACCAAGTAAAGCAAAGCTAAACACATTACAACATAAGCTCGATGTGAAGGGAGAGTTTCAAACCATCATCAGGAACGTCACATGTGGAAAACACGCAAGATTTATTGTCGTACATGGACATATAAACTCCCCACCTCTGATAAGCAAGCACACTCTAATAGAGCTCGGTATGATGAAAATTCAAGAAGATGGAGGACTAGCCCAACCAAACAGCATGAGGATAAATGACGAAACCAAACATGTCAAAGCTGCAAAACAAAGCACAAAAATGCAAGAAATGCTACACGTCATAGAAAAATACGACCACGTATTCCATGGTATTGGGAAAATTCATGACAAGAGTGACCAAGAGATAAATGGCAAGTTCAATATGCGACCTGATGCAGCTCCCGTAGCCCAGAAACCACGACAAGTACCATACTATCTACAAGAACCATTTAAGCAATGGATTGACCAGGGTGTACAAGAGGATTTATTCAAGAAGGTACCCGACAATGAACCGATTACATGGTGCTCCCCCATAGTCGTACAACCAAAACCAAGCTTCGTCAACATAGAGAAGGAACAACTGAAACCGCACATTATACGAGCTAGTGTAGACCTACGAGTACCTAACATGTATATGGAACGTAGCAGAATAACTCAACCTCCAATAGTAGAAGACTTTATACACAAGTTCCACGACTGTACCATATGGTCCAAACTAGACCTACGACAAGGATATCACCAGCTCTTACTTGATCCAGAATCAAGACTCATAGCCACCTTTAGCACACCATGGGGCAACTATAGACCTAAGAGATTAGTATTTGGAGCCAAAGCATCCCAAGATCTATTTGATGATGCTATGCAGAAGATCTTTGGTGAAATCCCACGTTGTTTGAACCAAAGAGATGACATCCTTATTGGAGCAAGAGATTGGACAGAGCATAACCAGACACTAGA
>JAOBRB020085150.1:0-14247 GCA_027575285.2 Zoanthus pulchellus
TTTGCTACCACTCACCACCTTTTCTATTTTAAGATTCAGAGTTTTTGCTACCCATCCCCCCCTTTGCTCTTTTAAGATTCAGAGGTTGTGCTATCCCTCCCACCATCCCCTCACCCCCTTCCACTGAAAAAATCCCAGCTATGGCAATGGTCATGATTATGTCTCTTCGGATATCTTCATGAAGTGAAAAAACAAACCATATTTATATTTGAAAAACTGTCGCGTAGCTAGTAGGTTTTAACAAAGAACGGTGATAGATATTTAAAAAAAATACCAGGCACTCAAGACAATTGTTTGACAGTTTGATTTTCATTCTCAACATGATCACTTTAAAACAAAAATTCGCGAACCTAGATAAAAACAAAATAAATTGTTTTTGCAGCTTTGCGGTTCTATTCTAGAGTGTGTCAAGAAAGCATAACTTATGATTAGAAGGAAAGAGCGTATTGTTGAGTTTTATAAACAAAACATACAAACTTGTAAAATGAAATGACAACCATGATTGTCTTTTAGAAAAGAAAATAATTCTCATTTTTGTCATGAAGCAAGTGCTAAAACGTGTTTGGTTTTGGGGTGAAAGTTTTTCAAACAAAATTAAACCATTTTGGAAAAGCAATCAGAAATTTTAAAAGCTCAAATTAAAAGCAGCTGTTGCATGAGTCTATAGAACTTAAACAATTAGCGCCTCGTAGCAGCTTGCATCCATATAGTTCTGCCACTAATCATTGCACTCATTTTTATGAGCTTAAAATTATTGTCGCTGAAATTGGTCAAGTTCTAGCAATATTTTCAGAATAATGCTGAGGCTTTGATTTTGTTAAGAATATAATTTTGCATGTTTGAAAATAAAACATTACTGTTTACATGTATTGGCAGTTGCAATCTAATTCCAAATGGCAGAGCTATATACATTCCTTTTAGAGCTCTGAAATTCCCTTTGAACCGCGTAGCAACCAGGAACCTATAAGTAGGAGCGAGCAACTCCCATCATAGACCTATGTCACGGCGTTTTCACGAGCTGGTTTAGTTTTAGATCGCTTTTAACAGGAAATTTCAATAGAAGTTTCAGTCCCGGAGGAATCAGCAGATAATTCATACAAATTAACAATGATGTTATTGATCACGTTTGGACACATGTGATTGGTTTTGCTGAACTAAAATTAAGTCGGTTCGTAATAACGCCGTGACACTAGAACATTGAAGTTGCTCCTTCCTGACTCAGTATGGGCTCCTGCTTTGAACAGATTCACTTTGAATTCCATAGCGCTCCCTTCTGGCCAAACCGTGGAGTAGAGATTGGGTGGTTCTTGCTTTTAAAAGTTTTACTTTAGTGTTTTTGAGCCACCTAGGGCCGCTTTTTGGATCCTTTCTCCACACGCATCTGGATAGGTTTTACACCGTGAAAATAATATTTGAACATACGTTTCGGAATGTAGACTTTTGTGGAGTAAATCATCGAAATTGTCAGTAACAAACATTCTTTTCACTAACGGTTAGCCCAGTTGGTAAGGCACCGGTCTGCTGTGCGGCGGGAAGTCTCGGGTTCGATTCCCGGCCGGTCCAACACTCAGGGTCTTAAAATAATTGAGGGGAAAGTGCTGCCTTTGCTCTAACATCTACAAATGGTTAGACTTTCGCGTCTTCTCGGATAAGTACGGTAAACCGTAGGCCCGGGAGTAAGATCCTTATAAGGGACCGCGAGTCCTATTATCTCTACTCCTTGGAACCTCACTAAGTTCCTAAATGCTCTAAAACAAAAACAAAACAAAGCAAAACGTGTTTTGTAGATCTAAAGACACCGACGCAGCTTTCCAATTATGACATTTATTTCTTCTTTTATCGCTAAAACTAAACCTTCGCAAATGCCGTGCTATTAGTTTTTAATCAAACCAAGGCCCCTACTCAGTTGGGTTCCGAAAGACTTTGATCTTTTTCTAATTGTTTTTGTCCATCACCCATAAAAACTGTCAAGAAAATTCTTGTTCGTTTAACCAATAAGAGAGACACAAGTCCTGGGCCCAGGATATAATATGGTTGTTAGGCCTACCTCTGACGTCACAACGTCAACATGCCAAGTTCAATTATTATGACGGACTGAAACCTTTTGTGAAAAAGATCTTTTTTGATAGATATAGCTTTATACAAATGAAAATAATGTTTCTAAAATTCTAGCAAACTTTCAATTGAAACTTTCTTCTGTTATGATGTTGAAACACAAAGGCAATTTCTTTTGAGCACGTGATAAAAATGCAAGTATGAAGCCGTACTGAATGTTTGTATTCAAAATACAAATCAAAGAGTCGCTTTAAAAGTATCGAATCATTTTAGCGGAATTGAAATACATGCACTTCAACATATAGAAATTATTGAATTGGGTGCTAACTTCTCTTTAAAATAAAGAATTTTATAAATTTCTGTCATGTTGTATTATCGGTATAAAAACCAGATGATTGCTTTATAGAATTCAAATATCGTCAGACGCGTTTCATACAGATTACTACAATTTGAGTTTCAAAATGAATTTTGCATAAGGACCTGTGTAGAAAATCACAGAATGGCGACGGAAAATACAAAGGACGAGAGCCCCAAATTATTTATTTTGAAGCTGTTGTTTATGACAGGTTAATGTAATGGGCTGACAACCTGCTCTACTAGCAGCCGAATTCTCTTAGACGCCCAGAACCAGAATAGTACAGTTTTTGGTAGACAACACGATTATCTGTGTTTGCTTTCGAAGTTAAACTTTTTTCTGTTTTCAAATTTTTTACAAGACCAAGCGGAAAATAGATCATAAATACCGATCATAAAAAAACAACAACTGGAAATACAGTACTTCGTTTTCAACCATCGTAACCTATGTTTCATTCTAAATCTGTCTTAGTAATGAAAATGTAAATTCTACACCGTAAAAAAGAAATACTTACTGACGTTTCGGAAGTTAGTCCTTCGTCCTTCCTCCGACGAAGGACTAACGTCCGAAACAACAGTATTTCTTTTTTACGGTGTAGAATTTACATTTTCATTACTAAATTGTTTCTTTAGAAAAACCGACGCAGCTCAAACTAGTTTACCGCTAGTTATTTTTTTATTGTAAATCTGTCTTATCATGCGTCATTGTCCTCCATCGCTTCCTAGCAACGTATGATACGAACGGCTTGACTTTGAATGCTTTCTATTAGCGTCTCTAAATTCAATTTATGGGTCAATGAGAAAGACACACAGTAGCTGAATACTCCACTTTAAAATTGTTCTTAGATTGTTTTCCATTTGAACGCTTTGCAATCATTAGGAAATATTATTATTAATTCTTTCAAAAAATATATTTTTAAATGTCTAGTTTATTCAAAATAAACAAGTTTTAAATCTTCTATATTTTGAGCGTTAACACAAACTATCAACGTTTTAGACCTGAATCAACTCTTTCGCTTGGGCTTAGCATAGTTTTGTTAATTTTAATGTTTTTGTTTAAAAAAACGTGTGATTTTTGAATATATTACTTTAAAAATTAACATTGCGCATTTAACGAGTAAGATTGACTGGAACTAATAGATTTGTTACCAAGGATCAAGTTTGTTGTTCACGCAATCACCAGTCACCAGGAAATGAAGTAATGTAAATCAATCTTAACAAAACAAAATGAAAGAATATTGGCACGGCAATTTTGAGGAAAATAGAAAAGGAGAGGCAAGTACTTCAACCGAGAATGTCAAAACTAGATACAGTTTTCAATTGACGACAGAATTTGTATTTTTGGGAAGTAGCGCAAAACGTACTTTGACAATGAAGGAGCCTGACGCCGCGAGCTGGGAAATCAATCAACCGACATCTTGTAACATTTTGTGCCGTCCTTGCACGCTTGACAAATGGAAATACAATGAAAGAATATTTGAACTAATATATTATCCTTTACCAGGCGAACACCGTCTCTTGATTGAAGAGACGGACTCTTCAACAAGCCTTCCTTACCAAGTGTTTGGGCGACGAAAGATTCAAAGAACTGTAACATTTTCTTTTCTTTGTTTTTTGGCATTTATTATCTTTATTTTGTTACAGGTTCAAGTGAAATACAAAGGTGCAACTGCTGGCGCTGTATTGGGTCTGGCAACTGTATTTGCTAGCTTTAGCTTAGTTTCCGTTGTTCTTGCGATAGGAATGGTTTTTCCTAAAACGTGGATCGGTGATATTCGAGATTTGCAATTTGAAACGGCCCAGACTGAAAGCGATAGAAACGGCCACATTACCAATGTTTCTAACACGACAGAAAAAGTGAACACCTCTCCAAAACCGTTAAGAACTGGTGCCGAACAACAGCAAGAGAATATTGAACTCGAGCATAATACAACACAAAAAATAGTAGTGGCAGAAATATACTCAAAAAGCAAATCAAGCTTTCAGCCACATACCAACTTTGGGCTTGAATCTGAAGTGACAGCATCGTCTCACGCTAGTACAAGTCACACAGTTGCATTCGGGGACTCGCGTGAAAGCCACATGCGGGGTAAGAGTCGTGCGGGAGTTAGACTTCCTCCTGTGGAGCAAAAGGGACGGGAAAGCCTCATTCAACTAAAAAAACTGCAACAGCAACAGTAAAAAAAGTCTTCACTTCTCTGTCATATGCAGGTTAACGTTTAATAAGCGAACGTTCTGCCTTTGAGAAACCTTACTGTTAAATACGATACATATAGACGAATCATTGTTGACGTTTTTATTTCTAATCTAATTGCAACTACTGTTTCACAGTTTGTCCTGTAGTGAGGATGTTCGTTTCTCGGAATAACTTCCGGGAGTTCTTTGTATACTGTTCAGAGACAATCATAGGTCGGCATTTTCTTTTCTGCAGAGGCTAGGCTGCCCAGTTGTAAAATCGCATGCATTTTACCATGGGAAAAAAGTTTTTACCACGAGGAAAGTTTTTTGCTAAAGCAAAGTTTTACTAAGACAATCTAAATTTTGCAAATGAGTCCAGTAAAAAACAGTGGGCGAAGTTGTGGAAAACCAAAATACTTGGCAAAGTCTTGTTGTAAATCAGATGCGATGTATCGATCAGCGATATATAAACATCAAATTTCTAATAGTTTATGGTACGCGCAGTTGTGATAAGCAAGCATTTTTAAGAGGCATAAACACTGATTAATCCAAAAAACTAAGCTGCCAGCACTATGTCCCTTACTCGCAGCAAGAACTAGTTGTAATATATACAATTTCAGGTACAGTACAACGAAAAAGTTAAGATTATAGTCTGTTGGTACTTGAGAAATGTGTTAGGAGAACAAAGTATTGAAACGTTTGCCAGACTCCGTTGATATAGTTTTGAAAAATATATCGCGATTCCTAAGCAGCCATATTACTTTGATATAGGAACAGTATTTTTTTAAACGGTCTCGTATTTTTAGATAAAACTTCTCCAACATTTGGAAAATAGAATATATATAAAACAGCATGGATGATAGGATATAAAATGACCTGCTCTCTTCTGTATATAGTTGTGGCTTTTCTAATTCATAATTTTTATTGTGTTTAACTATATGGGGGAAAACTACGTTACGTAGGGTAATAAGAGAAAAGTGTAATCAAAGTTTCGGACAAAATGAAGACCTATTTTGCTCTTGTTTCGATTTATACTTCTAAATAATAGATATTAGGTTCTAATTTTTTGTTAGTTTTATATATGTAAGAGATATGCGTAAAACTGACTTTTAATTATTGGCAATATGATTATTTTAATATTATGGTATATCAAAGTGTCTCTATGGGGAAAACCGTCAAATGGCCAAAAAATGTAACCGTCAACCCGATGTCAAAGAGGCAACATTTTTACCTTCAGCCGTCAAAAGAAGAAGCCATTATTAGCCGCCAAATGTCTCGAATATTTTTTGTAAAGAAGTAATGTAAACGATTGACTAAAATAGAACCAAGTTATACTGGTTATAGATAAATGACAGTTTTGATAAATCAAAGAAACAAAGAAATAAAAATCAATATTGATAATAAAAATGTTAAACAATCTTAATAAAATAAAATTATATTTAGTTTTTCAGTTAAGCAAAATACCCTAAGTTTAAAGTTGTTTCTACACAAAACATTGCAATTTTTATATCACGCTTATCATCCGACGTGTCGGAACCACCATGGTTCCATTATCAAGGAGTAACGAAATACTTGGTGTAGAGTTTAGTTATTGAGCTTAGAATAGAATAGAATAGAATAGAATAGAATAGAATAGATATTTGTTTATTTAACCCACTTGCAGGAATGACCTGAATTGCTGGGTCAGTCAGCATTACATTTATAGCAAATCACAAGAATCCGGCAACTACTCTAATTGACATGCTGATATTTAACAGTGACCAGGTTGTTAAATCTGTTTGTGCGGCCCAACTGGAGACTGGGGCGATTTACAACAATAGGTGTTACATAAACACACAAGCTGAAGATCAGAACCTCATTTTAAGCGCAGTGGTTAGCGCAGTAGGTAAGATCTCTGTTTTCCAGCCACATGGTCCCCAGTTCGATCCCGGCCGAGATTTGTGTGACCTTCTTTTCCACCTAACGCCTGCACCCCGACCAACTATTAAGCTCCATCCCTTACTATAGTACCTCGTCCCCACACTTTAACTATTAATTGCACCCTATCCACACCTCAATGATTGTACTCCTTCCTCCTAATGCACCCCTGATCCACAACTCAACCATTGTGCTCCCTCTCTACTTTGTGGGGTATAGAGGTATTTACTGGTAATCCCTGGAACCCATTTTTCTTCATTGTAGTATGTTTCTTGCCTCGTAACACCGATCAAGAATTCCCAACAACAATATTTATATTTTGTGTAAGAATTTCTATGCCTCAAAATATAAATATTAAGATATCACTATATACTAATTTAGAAAAAAAACTATCTAGTCTTAAAAAAATATTTATAAATTGTTTTAAAAAAAGTAACTAATCAAAACAACATAAATGTTTTGTTTTTCGGCCATTTTAGTTTAAAAAAAAAAGCAAACGTTGTCAATTGATTATGTTTGTTACCGCCGTTTGCTTTCTTTTTCTTTTAATCAAAACAAATTTAAGCTAGTTTGCAAAAAAAAACCTGAAATAAAAAGTTAATTGCAATTTGCCTATCTCGCTGTTAAGGCGGGCTTCACGTCTTAAAAGCATTACGGTTTCCGACATAAAAACAATTTTGTTTGTAAGTTGATCCGGTAGCCGCGGCTTCAGCCGCGGAACGCCAGGACTTATTGCTGAACGGGTTAACTATCATGACTTATTAAGATTCATCAGATTGGCAAAGAACTGATAGAGTTTCTTCATTTTGAAGACTGAATTTTTGAAAAAAATAAAGTAAAGATTTAATGCTTTTAGTTGTGGATTGAGGCCGAATTCTTAGATAATGAATGGCGCGCTCAGTGTGTGCGCATGCTCAATGTGTGCAGACGCTCAGTGTGTGCACGTTTTACACCCCAGCCGAATGAATACTCGATAAGATCACGTTAACTAATATGTGAGAATCGAATCGGAATTAGTGATGCTGAGACTGTGGACCACTGTTCTTGCCTTATTAGGTCATTGCAGCTATGCAGAACAAATATTGTACTTGACTAAGAACTTTCGAGATTCAGTTAATTTACACTCTTTTTTATAAAAATAACTTTGTAAGAACAACGAGGCTCAAATTAAAAAAATACCCGTGTATTTGTCCGGGTATTTGTTTTGACTATTTTTAGTAGAATATAACCATAATTGAGTTTGGTTTAGATTGAACATAGGTTTTGAAAAAATAAAGCCAACGTGCATTGTTTGTTTTAAAGGTAAAACTATACGCTTTTTTAAAGCCACAGCTGATATCAGCGGTACAAATACTTTGTTATGGGTTGCTGTAAGAGGATGAGGGATGTCACTAATAACAAGCTACCCAAGTAGACATGCCTTGGAGAAGAAGACGGTCGATTTGAAAACTATAAAACAGACTGCAGAAAAAGGATTTGCCTAAGGCAAAAATCATTAGTGATGTAGCTGCATGTAGTCCATGACCACATAGTTTTTCCGGGGCTCATTGTTCTTATTTTTTTGGTAATTTAAGCCTCAAATTGTTCTTGTATATATTTTCATATTTCTAGCTACTTAAATTGAAGAAAATCACTGCTAAACGATGCGCCTCGCATTTTATAAAAAAGGTGAAACGCCGTGAGACTTCTTGTCTTTTATATTGTGATTTACGAGTTTTTTTGTGAAGGCTCCATGCAAAACATTTTCATAGATATTCGGAGCTTCACCCTGACATTGTTCTTAAATTGTTCCTAAATTTTGTTCCTATTATATTGTGTCACATCAGAGTAACAAACAGACTCCCCCCCTCCCTCCCTCCCACTGCCAATAGATTTATACGCATGGGCGTAACTGGAGTTGTCTGCAGAAAAACACTTGGAGGTTTAGTAAGGCGGACTTGAAGATTTTAAGATGGCTGGACTACGAAAAGCAAAGAAGTTTGACTGGAAAGACACGAATTTGGCGCTGTTTGGCTCGGATACGGAGAAAAATGTAAGTTTTCTTCACAGATAGACGCTCGTTTTGTTCTTCGGTCAGCTTAGTGACATGGTTGTTGGCACAAGTCACAGCTCTCAAGAAATGGTAGCTTGTCGAAGCTTGCAGCGATTTAAACTGCAATTAATAAATGCTTTCTTCATGAATTTTTAGAGTAAACTCTAATCAGATGTTTGGTTGATGTGTACTTAATGTTGTTGTGATTAATATCGAAATGAATTGCAAGATATATTCGTTACCAAATTTGGAATAACATATGGCGCCAGCTCGAGCGTGCGAGGAAGTAATTTTTTTGCTTTGGGGTATCTTCGTTTTAAAAATGTTTTCAATTAACATATTGAGCGTGTTAGTGCATATTTTGTCAATGAATAAATGTCCGAACTTTTGCCTTTGTAAAATGTGATATTTAATATTGCTAACTGTTTTAAGACTAAATAGTTTAGCTCGTGAAGAAAGTCGAAAAAACATTTGAAAACCGACTTCCTTTTGAATATTGAGCTTTAGCAATATTCAAAATTTAGACAGAAATTGAGATGAATGAAGGTAACGACAGTCTTGTTCGTAAAATTGTTTAAAATAGTTTACTTGCGGTTCAGACTCGGTTAAGTTCCAGCTGATGATATTCTAAGTAATAACACAATCTTGAACTCCTTTCTTGACTTCCTTTTGCTCCAGGTAAAGAAAGAGTCTGCTCTAACTGAGAAAGCTTGGAAAGGCGCCGGACAAAAGCCAGGAATTAAAATCTGGCGAATCGTACAGTTCAAGGTTTGAGTTTTAGTCTTTGTTTTATAAAAATAGGTAAACTCCCTAATTTTTGTAATTACATCGCAGGATGCCTTCGCCCGTTTATGGTTGATTGCATGCAAGTCATGCATTGTATAAACAAACCCATTTAAAAAACGTGTTGTAACTATAACTTTTTAACTCCAGCATTTATGGAATCAAAATGTATTTTGTATTGGTAAAAGACGCAGCAAAGCGTTCTGCTGAGAAACTTGGCCCTATTATTAATTAATCTTGCTGTGAATAACTTACCCGCTGGTCGAGAAGTTAATTTCCAGACGAAGTCTTGAGATTTAGCGCATAAATTAATTTACATTTTTAAACTGTCAAAACTTTAAAAAACTATCAAAATTGGCATTTTTGCTCTATTGTTGGTTATTAAGTTGTAACTAAAGATAGCTTATAGAAACAATAAAAAGCAGTTTTTTTTAGTATAACCTTTGTGATTTTTATATTGAGAACTGATCAGATTTTCTATGTAAAAATCTTGTACATTTCATGCCAAATCCGTCCCTTTAACTTTGAAAGCAAAAACATATGTTAAAAATTCCTCTTTTAACATTCCTGGTTGTCTGTAATCACCTGATTGGCTAGTTTATGCCATTTCACATATATTGTTTTTAATCGTAATGTAATTTAACTGAACAGCATCCTAATTTGAGAATGATCATGACAGTTTGTGGAAAAGAGAAATTGCTCAAAAGAAAGGATAGTGAAAGTAGAATTCCATGTTAGCCAGTATATTGTAGTTCGTGGAGAAGGAATGGGAGAGCAGTGGTAAAAGCAATGATAATATCTGATACAAAACTGATGGAGAAAAAGAAGACAGGGGACCTAATGGAGATGTGGGGATTGAAGAAAACAGAAGTTCTGATGGCAGAGATGAATGGAGGGAGGTGGTAAGGACATGGGGCAGGTTTCTCAGTAGAAGCCGGCAACTGGCGAATTCCGCCACCTTTCAAGGCGAAAGTAGCTGCCTGTGCTGACAATGTTTAGCAGCAAGGCAAGGTTTAGTTGGCAAGGTTTAGCCGCCTGAAATTATTTCTTGGCTATCTGATCAAAACACTAGTGAGAACCTTGTGGGTTAAGGAGGGATAATAGGCATGAGCACTTTTAAAAAAGCATCGATACTTAATGGGACTATAGCTTTCAGTGGGTCTTATGCTTTACAGTACATGTGTTTACCATCATAACATTGGTGGTTAATCAGGGATCGCGTTAATGCAGAAATCGTGTATTTTTACCCAAAAAAATACCAAAAAATGCAGCATTGAAATTTCAATGCTTTGGACCCTCCCAAAATGCTTGGGACCCCAGTTTGACCAGACATGCGGGTAGGAGGACCCAGAATGAAAGATCCTAGTGCCATCCCTGTTAATTTATAATAATTATGATTTTCAAATTTCATTGATTTTCACATCCAAGCTGGCCAACAAGCTATCAAGAAAGAGATTTATTTGTTGTAATTAATTTTAACCAAAGGTTGATTGAGCAAGACAGTAGTTATAGTCCTTATTATGTGTGCAGTGCTCTTAATTTTAAACGATACAGTAAACATAATAAGGATGATGATAAATTTTATGATTTTGAATATGTATGATTCTTTTTTCCACAGGTGACTGATTGGCCTGAAGAAGATTATGGTAGCTTTTACAGTGGTGATTCATATATCATTCTGAACACTTACAAGGACAAAAATTCTCAAAGTGATGTAAGCAAACTCTTTATGAGTTTAAGATTGATAATAATTTTATGTGTCAACATAGAAGATATAGCAGAAGGTCCAAACAATGGCTAAGCTAAATCCTTTCAAGCATAGTGGCCCATAGAGCCGGCACTTATCTCTGGTTTCTGTAGTGTTAAGCGGATGAGAGTCTTTGACCCCCCTGGACGGGACACTAATTCATCGCAGGTTAGCTCCCAGCAGACGCTGGTACTCATT
This sequence comes from Zoanthus pulchellus, assembly GCA_027575285.2. Taxonomy (NCBI): domain Eukaryota; kingdom Metazoa; phylum Cnidaria; class Anthozoa; order Zoantharia; family Zoanthidae; genus Zoanthus; species Zoanthus pulchellus. Next base: position 11,265 of record JAOBRB020085150.1, read on the forward strand.
TACCTACCTCGTTAGGATGGAAAGCTGAGTTGGCTTAGGCGGAAAAGAAGGTTACACAGATTTTCGAATCTCGGCAAACTGCCGGCATCGAACTGGGGACGTTGTGGCTGCAAAGCAGAGATATTACCATCTGCGCCAGCCACGTCCAGCCAAGTCACATTGCCATAAGTATAAAGAGTACTCAGACTTCAAATTAAGAAATCCTTTGTAATGGGCGTGTCATCTCTGTGCTAGAGGTTCATCGATGACTTTGGGTAATGGGTGTGTTCATATTCTTTCCAACAGCGGTGAGTTCTGTGGAAACGGAGACACATACCAGCATATTTATCGAGTGGGAAAGAACACTTGTCCATGCACAGCTGAAAATAAAGGAGCATTACGTTATCAGAACAACGTCTTGGAAATCTGCAATGGGAAAGATTACGTGGCTGTTGGTGGAAGCAAAGGGGAACTGGGAACGAGAGATGAACCTGCCGAGTCTTGTCGAGCAATTCTCAAAGAAAATCCGTAAGTTTGTAATCCTAATGCGAGCAATGGGCAAAAAAACACAAAGTTAGGACTAATTTTTTAACTATAAAACAATATACTAGAATATTACATAAACTAGTAACAGGTAGCCAACGCGATCGAGCACTGAAACAAATTAAAGGCACGAGGACGTCAATCGGAATGCGAGTTAGACCGTTAGTAAGCTTATATTGATCTTTGATAACGCTTCAGCTAGATAAAAGGAATGAAATGTTTTTCAGTGACATGCGTATGGAACTGATTGTACTAGAAGACGCCTATATAAAATTGATCAACGGGGCATACTCCATTTATCAGAACAAAAATAATCATAGACAGAGTGATCTTGTTTTGATGCTATTTTAAATATGCTGATGCTGCTGTTTTATGGGTTAAAGATTTGATTTTTTCCAGTGATGCAAAGAGTGGTATGTATTTCTTAAAGAAAGGCTCTGGTGGGGAGAAAGCTTATTGTTACATGGACAAGCTATGCGGTGAGAAAGGATGGACAATGATCCTGAAGGCGGATGGACATAAGGTGAAAGAATAATTTAAAACCAATACAAAAACTCACAAAGTGTAATTTTGTGTACTGTAGCCAGACAGAAAGATCATTAAACATCCGAATTGCGGAGCACAAAAAAGCAGTGGCAAATTTTGACCCAAACTCCAAAATTGGAAATCATGTCCATCATTTCAACAACAACATGGTTTTTATTAACGTCAAAATCGTTGGCTTTGAAGCGAATTACCACGAGTGACTTTTTCTCAAAGCCTGGTTTTCAACTTTGGACCCGACCTCTGGAAACGACCATATTTTACTTCCGGAAGCCTACAAAGGCATAGCGCGAGCATAACTACAAGCATGGTCACGCGTGAAAGCTTCGCGCAACTTTAATTTAAAATAGCATATGACAACAAAATCACTGATGAAGGCTTAAGTATTAGCCGAAACGTCTGCTAAAAATAAATAAAATATCAAGAGTCAGTGGAAAACTTTTTGTTATAGAAAATATGACATCTCCTGACTACAACTACTCCATTTTTAAACACAGTCTCTTCCCTGTTGGTCAAATAAATAAATGTGAAAATGATGATGATAATGATAATGATGATGATGATGGTGATGATGATGATGATGAGTGTGATGATGATAATGATGATGATGGTGATGATGATGATGATGATGACGGTGATGATGATGATGATGATGACGGTGATGATGATAATGATGATGACGATGATGGTAATGATGATGGTATTGATAATGATGATGATGATGATGTGATGATGATGATGTTAATGATGATGATGATGATAATGATGACGATGATGATGATGACGACGGAGATGATGATATGATGATGATGATGATGATGATGATAATGATGATGATGGTAATAATGATGATGATAATGATGATGATGATGGTGGTGATGATGATGATGATGATGTAAGGGTAATGAAGCAGAATGTAAACAATAACGTTAGTAAACGTTCGCCTATAGCCCATGAGGCAATGTAGGCCGGATAGGCTATTCAAACTCATATTCCAAGAGGTCGAGAGTTCTAATTGTTTTAGTATAAATCAATAATAGCCGTTCAAAAACGAATGTACAAATTAAATCATAAATAACGTTTCTCATATTATAACAAAACTGGGCTCATTACTATTTTGATCTGTCATCTTTTCTTTACTAGTAAAGTCTATCACAACTAGATCTTTGATAGAGCAGCCAATAAGAATGCAGGATACGTGTTAGATCGTTAGAATTTAGGTTAATATTAAATAGAGATGTGCACTTTTTTATATACTATTTCTGGGTTGTTGAAGGGTTAAAACTTGCATGCAAGAATTTTTCTAATGTTGTTCAAATGCTTTTTTAATTATCAGAACACATTTAGCTACGATTCATTGCATTGGACCACTCAAGACACAATCATATCTGGGGCAGCTGGCGGTTTAAGCGAAGAGGAGACGAAGCTGCACACATACCACACTTTTGCGTTTGATCGGTTATGCATTGGAATGAAAACAAAACAATCAACCAGATGGCAGAAGCTTCACGTCGCCGCCGATTCATTGTATTCCTTGATTAAGGGAGACGTTTATTATCCAACTGAGATTGGCCGAAAAGCGTGGAAGGAACTCGTTCCTGGATCCTCTCTCCAACGCCACTGCAACAAAGAAGGTTTCAACGTCCGAATAAATGATAAAAAGACAAGGATTCGAATCGGAATTATCAGTAATCAAGAGAATGATTGTAAAACGCCGGATTCTAGAATTGGAATTGGTGGTGCAGGATCCGGTTGCGGGCAGGACGCCAGTAATAGTGTTGGAAACACAGCAAAGTGTAGTCCCGACAACGGAGACAAAAATATTAAGTCCTTCGGCTATATCTTTGCAGCTAAACCACCAACGGAAGGAGAACTGGGAACGCGCTTTAACCCAGCTGCGTCTTGTGAGGAGATAAAG
>JAOBRB020085257.1:0-14247 GCA_027575285.2 Zoanthus pulchellus
TAACTTCTTTCTGGAGCAGTTTAACACGGCTTAAGCGTGCAAAATGGCACGGCCTTTTGTTTTCGAAACTTTGACACAGCCCTTTGTTAGAATGACACGCTCTTTTGTCTTTATCAGATAAAAGAAAATTTTAATGAGGTGTGCATCGTAGCACGAAAATTTCCTTTGTCTACCGTGTTAAAAAAGCGTGCGCGTGTCATCGATCACCTTTAGGTTGGTTTTCCCGTGGAGGGTCACATTATGCGAACACACGGAAACCTTTCTAATCATTTTCATGGTTTTAAAAAAATGAAACAATGAATGGGAGTTCCCCATGTTTGAGATGCTTTTTATCCGTGTGCATAGTCGCCCTTTGTAATAATCGTCACACTTTGCAATAAGTATTGTCGCACTTTTTGTTAAAAACGCTGTCGTACTTTGTAACAAGCGTTACGAGTGCGACAATACTTATTACAAAGTGCGACTGTACATACGTATCTTGAAATCAAATTTAAACAACTCAGTGAACAACATTTCTAAAATTAGCTCAAAGTTATTTTATATATTCATGTTTTACATCTTAAACAGGAAACCGCGCTATAAAAGAGTTAGGTCCTCCCGCATTTGACACCTTTCAATATTCAAGTTTTGAGCAAAACGGCGGTTGAACCGAGCGTGAAATTCAAATAAACGAATTTAACAAAGCAACTGGCCCATGCATGATGCAACTAGAAACTTACGAATAAGGTTTTAGAAGTTTTAGGATCCATGCTTGATATCCTGACTAGATTCGAAAAACTTGATGAATTTGAATACAAGAAAGCCGGAAGAGAGGGAGAGAGAGAGAGCGAAAGGTTAGATGAACATTAGTTAAGCTCTTAACCATTCGGTGGTTGACTGACAACTGAAGGTGATGATCGCCTGGCTCAGGCCGCCCTTTTATAGTTTCAAAGCGAGCCTAAGTGCGAAGCCATTCTTATGAAAATGACTTTGATTAGCATGAAAATGAAACTGAATGCAGAACTCATTTTCATATGAAAGGCTTCGCACTTAGACTCGTTTTCAAACGGAGGCATAAGGGAACTCGGAAATGGTCTATTCATTTTACACTAGCAGTCGATAATTCGCATGTCGTTTGTCTCTTTTGTATTTTTATAAGACCAATATACGCATCATATACGTCTACTAGATAATTTTGTATTCAAATTTTTATATACACTTTTATATTTATTTATAGCGTTTGATCTTTATAATCAAAGCTCTTAAAATCAATTACTTAACTTCAGAGACTAACCGGAAGAATCGACTTCGCTGAGTAGCCTTTTTAATTCAGAGTTTGGTTTACTGGGCTCACGTTTCTCAAAAAGCTCCACAATTTTCTCTAATTGTTTCTTGTCACATTTCCATTTCTTAGTCAACAACGGTTCGACATTTTGGTCCAGTCCGAGTTTGTCAGCAATTGGTAAGAGATCTGAAACTTCTCCGATCGTCTGAGTATTTCGTAGATATCCGTACCAATCTAAGTGTTAGAAAACGAAGCTAAGTTGTTTTTTATTTAGTAGTCATAAGTTGTTCGTCCCACTTGTTAACTTTCTGCGTTCGAGGTACAAGAACGCAACTCCTAATTATATACGTTGGGTGCCTACTTATATAGTCCATACTGGCATAAACAGAACATTCTTAAAGTTACGGGAGTTGTAAGTGAATGTTTTACACTCAGATTTAAAGGGCATGAAATAAAAACTCTGTCAACCAAGAATCACTTGATTTTTCCCTACCGCTTGAGCTTCCCCTCATTCCTACTTATAACATTTTTATCATCCCCCTTTATTAAATTTTGTCCTATATATCAGCTTTTTTCCACTTGCTTCGACCCACTCACTTATTTAATTTCGTATGAATTTTCAACCACCCGTTTATTCTAATCTGTCCCGTTCATTAGATTTTGCTTGAATGCTTGAATATCCGCTTTTTGAATGAAAGTACTAGTTGAAATCGTTTCATTAAAAATTTCTCACAAAGAAGATATAAGTTATTGCGGGCCGCCAATGGGATCTCTTAAACGGTCAGCGGAATGTACTGTGAGTGCGCTGTATGTATCTAAAACTAAGAAAGATTAGTATGAGTGGAATGTTTTGACAAACTCATTTGACCACTTAATAAGAGCATGTTTAACAAGGCTGCAGGTCTTATTTTGACACTAGTGTATTATAGTTGGTCATATTTTCACGATATATGGCGATTTTTTTTGTGTTTTCGAAATATCAAAATATATCACACTTTAGCTCTTAAACCCGTTGATTTTATTATCGTGCGTATCGAAAAGCTAGTAACATCTTTGAATTGTCTCTCAATACATTTAGTACGAACTTGAACCGCTGATCGCTTGTATTGTGTGTAGAGAAGTGTTAGTGACACCCTAAAATCGACTCTTGATATACTATGATCTTGAACCGCTGATCGTATTTATGGCATGTCTGCAGCTACTTACACTGTGTTCCGAATAGGAACATCGTTCTGCTCAATAGTATTTACTATCAACAGTATCGACTTACCTTTAGCTTGAAAAGGAAAGGTAACATCATGTGCGTTAGAGCTGTCGGACTTCTCAATGACCACTTGGCCACAGATTGTTTCAGTTACGTTGTCTCCTGTAACCTTGAAGGTCATCTGGTCACCGCCATCCCACCACTTTCTGGATTCAACTGTAAGTTGCTTTTGGTTTGAAGATTCATCCGGAGATATTTCAAAACCGGCATCTAGATTTAGAGTGACGCACAGCTGTTCACCATTTTCTACGTACATTTTGTTGTCGCGATAATCACTGATGAACCTGTAACCATCTTTATCCAGTTTCTTGATTGGATGATCTTCTTTTTCTTCACAAAACTTGTAGATATCTTCACAGATGAAAACGAATCGTACAGCGTTCTCTTTGCAAGCACAAATAACACGGTACCGGAAATACTTTAAATTCAATTGGGAAAGAATGAATTTTGGCATTATAACAACATTTCTGTACAAAAATTCTACCAGCGAGAAATGGACGAGTTGAGTACTCAATGTACCGCATTCAGCATCAAAGCAACTTTTATCAGTTATATCTTCCCATAAATATTTCCCTGGTTGTTCGTCATTGTAAAACCCGTGCAGAACAAGTAATTCTTCATCTGCAACAAGTTTGTGAGGCAAAGTTGTGCTGAGAGTAACAGGAGTGATGAAACGTGCTGCTGATGGCTCTAGCCTTATGACCGGGTGGGCAATAACAATACCGTTAATCAAACCTGCCTGATCAAGAGACGTGTAAAACTCAGCAGGATATTCTACGCTCATCCGAATTGTGGTTTCCTTTGACAAGCTGTCAGGTGGCAACTCCAAGTGGACTTGACCAATTGATAAACTTCCACCTTTTACATCAATGGTACATTCAGTCGACATTCCTATGAAAAGAAGTTAAGAATCGGAGCAATTTTTATCAAATAAGTGTTAAGAGAAAACTTAAGCAGTTCTTGAATTTCAGTATCGTTAGTCCTTATTAAAAGTGGAAACTGTAAGCAATAAGTATAAAAGATTTCAGATGGTTGATTTGCAAACTAAACCAGAATAATTACTCGACTAGTGAAATGGGCACTGAAAGAATGCGAAACGTAAACCTGTTGTAAATTTATAATCGCAGAAGACGAAGTTTTGGTTCCTTGGTTCGTATAGCCCTTATGATTGATTCCAAGAAGGTTGATTCCAAGAAATCAGTATAAATAGCAATAATTAACGAACAAATAATATTGTAAACAATCAAATAGGAAGTAAATAATTTTATTCTTTTTTTGTCATGTTAATGATAAAGTTTTACAGTTCACTTTCTATAAAGACGTTGTGTTTTGTTTCTAAAAAACTTAAATGTGACCAACCTATCTGTCTGTTATCAGATGTTTTGGCGGCCTCATCCAAATACGTCTTCGTAGTTTCGCATTTCACGTCCTGCTTAAGCTCTCTTTCGTTGGCTTGTTTCTGCATACAAACATATTATAATAGTTATTGTTGCGAGCAAAGTAGTGTTGGTAGCTTTGATTTTTACTTTAATTAGTGTTTATGTCTATGTTTATGGACTTGGTATATAATTGGTACGTACCATAAACTGTCAGAAATTCGTGGTTTATAAAATGTAGATCGATACATTCCACAACTTCGCCCACAGCCGTTTCTTCTTAACTCATTTGCAAAATTTAGATTATCTTAGTAAAGCCTTGGTTTTGCGAAACCGATGAAATTTAATGAAAACAAACCTCCCTTGTGGTAAAAACGCTTTTCCATAATAAAATGCAAGTAATTTTACAATTGGTGGGTTTCATAAGGTTCCAGCTCAGTGCACATAGAGGTCAGTTATACATAAGAATTGCATTAAAATCTACATCTGACATTGTGTTATATTCTCGAGGGACTTAGTGAAACCTCAGAATTGGGGAGCCTAGTCTTAGCAGAAACAAAAAATTTATCGGCCTGTGATTGGCTCCGAACAGTACGGAGAACAAGGCGAGGTTAACCTGAAAAACGAACATCGGCACAACAGGATAAAATCAAAAATGATAGTTGCGATTAGGATGCTAATCTGAGGCCAGTAAATAGTATGATTGATTACCACGTTTCAAGGATGTTTTATATGTTTTCCTTTTTATGACGTTCTTCTGCTCTTACTTTGATAAAAGACATTTCAAACATTATAGCAAGGAGGTAAACTAGTATAATAACGTGAAGCAATAATTACACTCATGTAGGAGGCTGGTTGGCCGTATCTAGCTTGATATGCGTTAATGTAACAGCGCGATGCTGTTAGTGAGTTTCATGTGTGTCAGTCATTACTAGGCTGTGTGGCCGCGCGATGCGGTTCCAGTCTAGACCCAAAATATTAACCCTTGCTCACCATAGAGTCTCCAGTAGCTCAGTTGGTAGAACATCCAAGTAGAACACGGAGGGTCGTGGGTTCAAATCCCAACTGTGGCTCGGATTTTTTGACAATTATTTCCTTGTCATTAATATCAAGATAAATTAGCTTATGCATATAGCAACCTGTTTATCAAAACATTTTCTTGTCACTATTATTGATTATAGCAAAGGAATATTTTACTAATGCAAAGTAACAGGTTATAAGCGAATCTTTCATGACGTCATTGTTTACATTCTGCTTCATTAGCAAACAACTCTAGGTAGCTAACGAACAAAGATAAGTTTCAAGCAGTTTCTAAATGAGCCATATATTCTCTGCAAAATCTCCATTATATTACAGAAACAGCTAGTGTTAACATATCGCTCTCATATTTTCAGAAGATGTTTGCTTTATAAAATATTCTCAATATACAATGCTTCAGTTTTTGTAACCTTTTAGATACTGGCTCACATGCTAAAGAATGGGAAATGTAAACAATGATGCACTTATATTTCTGTATTTCAAATTTTTACCAAGTCGATGCTAGGTTTTGTTTGTTTCATCAGAGAGAAATTACTTTCTTCGGTCTCTCTATCGATAGAAGATTGTATCATTTGCTTTTGTAGGACAACAGTGCACTCATCATGGCCAGCTTCTTTGGCCAAATCGAGAGGCGTTCGAGCCTTATTGTCGACTATATTAACATCAGCCCCATGATCAATTAAGAGCTCCACCATATCAACGTAGCTACAATCTGCGGCGTCGTGAAGAGGAGTCCATCCATCTATGTCCGTGACATTAATTTTCAAGCCATTTTGCAACAGATACCTGGCAACTTCCGTTTTACCATTGATAGAGGCTCTGTGTAACAGCGTGCGGGTCATGCGGTCCACTGCTTTGATATCAGCTCCACTATCGATCAAGCAACGCATTACCTCCAAATTCCCACTTGCCGAAGCATAATGCAGTGGTGTCCAATTGTCACTGTCTCTTGCGTCTAAGGATGAGCCTCTTTTTATTAGCCGCTCTACGCTAGCCTTTGATCCATAAAGAGATGCCTTGTGTAATGTTGTGCATTTGAATTCATCTGTTGAGTGGACATCATCACTGGATAGAATTTCGCTAACCACTAAACGACAATTTTCAACTCTTTTCATTTTTTGTTTTACTTGTGACTTGAATTCGGTTACACTTTCCGCTGTGCTTGGAAATCGTTTATTTTCTTGTTTTAAGCCTGAAAAAAGAAATGCCTCGTTTTAATTTCAAATTTAAAGTTCTAGGAAGTGAAAGATCATGTTAAAGTGCATATTTGCTATCGCTGAAACGAGAAATAAGGTTGGTATGTGGAAAAATACTTAAATCTATATGGCTAAGTGACTAATTATTTAAGACTAGCATTATCATTCAGATGTGAATGAAGTAGACGGCTCAGTCTGGCCAAGCAATATATATTGTAGGTAGTAGACTGTATAGTCGTAATGACTTTTTGACTTAGTATATTTTCGTTGTTCTATTATCGTCAAAAAGAATTTCAACACTGACGTGGATGACAATATAGTATGATTACATCTTTTTTTTAAAAAAAAATATTACTTACAGTTTTTGCCTCATCGCGCACTGGTCATTTGAACGACCTGAGAAAAGGCCTCCAAACTAAACGGAGCAATTTTCCCGCTATGTGACAATAACTTATACCGAGATAGATTGCTTTACCCTTTGTCGTACATAGCTTATTCTTATCATTTAGATGAAAAGTAGAACTCTTAAATAATACTAAATTTGTTGCAGTATGTGTTTTCTACATATATATTTTTTGAAAAGTGAAATTGAAACAGTTTTGGAATAGCTGTCGTTTTTGATCGAGCATTAATCCATTATGAAGTCCTGGTGTTATGACGTAGAATGTACTTCCGCGGCTTCCGGTTCAATAGTAACCTGCGTAGCAAGCATTTCAGTTGATTTTTGGCAAGATTTTCTGATTTTGGCCGCGCAAAAGACGGTGCGAGAGCAAAAGAGCGAGAGGTGTGGGTGGGGAAAAATAAAAAAATACCCCGCTTGCTCGGTAGGCAAGTTCAGTACAGGAATTTTTTTTAAAAAGTTTCTTTCATTTTTTCTTTAAGACATTGCGAGAAACACAGAAATTCCGACAAAGACGGCAGACAACAATAGTAAATAAAATGGCTGCACGTTGGAATGCAACTAGCGGAGCACGTCCACGAAGTTACCGTTAAAGGTAGAACGTGAAATAATTGATTCTGTAGTACTAGTCCGGGAACCCGTCCACACATCTCCGCCGTGGTGTTTCCGCAGTGTCTTCTTTCCTTCCATTTGTATTAGGTTTTCGCATGTATTTGAAGTTCGTCCTGCAGTAGCGACATGCGCTAGACAAGCGTTATTTCAGTTTATGCGCTAACAACATATTCAATTAACCGTGCCTCTCCATGTGATTGTTAATCATCAGCCTGCGACTGTGTCTCGATGCGCTTATAGAATTTTCATTCTCATAGCAACGTCATCCATCACAGCTTGTTTCTCATTCACGATGTGGTTCGAAGGACAACATGTTCAAGCTGATATCGTGGAAACAAAACCCTTAGGCTCAATGCGAACTTGCAATCTTGTATTTGGTAGAAATTTAACAGGTACCACGTGGACATAAACTATGAAGAAACCTTTTTTATATCATGGAGGCTGATTTTAGCTTCAGGAGCTGTTTTGCGATTTGAATTCAACGAATGAGTGAGAATTTGAACAACATGCATTATACGTCCCATTAACCACACCTCGCTTGCGACAAATAGTTTTAAGTACATTTTAAATTATTACCATGAAGAGCCACAATTATTATGTATATATCTATATAAAACTATATATATTGAGTGAAATTACCAACGGTTTTACCTGGAAAAATGATCTCTATCACAGCGCTGACAAATGCTTTTTGACTCAGCTTTTTCATTCATACCAGGGTACACACCGTTTACAAAATAAACTAACTAAAGTTTAAAACATACATCCAAAAGCATTATACGCTTTCATCACTGACTACATTTTATCTTTTGAGGGATCCTACAAGCCTGTTTTTTAGTTATGCCATGCCCCGAAAAGATATTGGGGGATGGGGGTAGGGGGCTCTATTAGTTTTAGGGTGTGGACGTGCCACCCGTACTCCAAAACCCTGATCCTATCCCAGACCTATGTATGTTTTGAATTTATACCCTACCGCGGACCTTTGAGTTAACAATCGTATCTTACCCCTAAAAAACATGCGTGAAAAGCTGCCTTACATTAATTGTTCGGTTGACATGCTTTACAAGATAACTTGCAAATGATAGCACTTATAAGAGATAAGACAAAGGGCTAAATTGGTATTATTGGCATAATTTGCATCAGAAAGCCTTACTTTACTTACATCTCGATCGCTGGAGCTATTTTCCGCACGCATAGTACTTTCGTACAGCTCTATAATGCTGCTGCATCGCGTCTTTGATCGAATGGCTTGTTGACAATCATAAATATACGAAACGGCAAGTAGGATCCCAGAATATTTATGCATTTCTTTCCTCCTCGCCCTCCAAGATACAATGCTCAATGGATCACTCAATCAAATACTTTATTTAACTAACTTGTCACAACTAGGCGGCTTGATGATCGGATCAAGTAATGCAAAGTATAGTATTTTATTCACAGAAAAAAGTTTGAAGTGGAGGGTAATTTATGTAAATATTTCAGACAGACACGTTTTTAATTTTTATAGGCCCTTACAGTTTGTCGTTATCCACAATCCACCATTTTTGAACTGTAGATGCGGCTGACATACTCGACAAAAAACCAAAGTAATCGCATGTTTTCCGTCAGGGACATCATGAGAATTATTTCCTGTTTTCTCATGTCTTCTCATGTTTTCCCACTAGTGGAAACATTCCCCAAGTTTTACCATGTCGTACCAGTTAACAAATTTTCCACTGATAATCCACCGGGTAAGACATGGGAAAACTCCGAGTCTTACCCGTGACGTCAAACGAAGGAAGACTTGGAGTTTTCTCGCGTCTTCCTTTGTCTTCCTTTACAGGAAAACCTCATGTCGCCTGATGTTATTCCATGTTGTCCTCACTCCAATTTTGTCACCCCGATTTGGTGCGTATTCCACTGATAATCCACCGGGTAAGACATGGGAAAACTCCGAGTCTTTCCCGTGTCGTCAAACGAAGGAAGACCTGGAATTTTCTCGCGTCTTCCTTTGTCTTCCCTTACAGGAAAACCTCGTGTCGTCTGATGTTTTTCCATGTTTTTCTCACCCCGATTGTGTCACCCCGATTTGGTGCGTATTTCACTGATAATGGCCACCGGGTAAGACATGGGAAAACTCCGAGTCTTTCCCGTGTCGTCAAACGAACGAAGACCTGGAGTTTTTCTCGCGTCTTCCTTTGTCTTCCCTTATAGGAAAACCTCGTGTCGTCTGATGTTTTTCCATGTTTTCCTCACCCCGATTTGGTGCGTATTTCACTAATAATGGCCACCGGGTAAGACATGGGAAAACTCCGAGTCTTACCCGTGTCGTCAAACGAAGGAAGACCTGGAGTTTTCTCGCGTCTTCCTTTGTCTTCCCTTACAGGAAAACCTCGTGTCGTCTGATGTTTTTCCATGTTTTCCTCTCCCCGATTGTGTCACCCCAATTTGGTGCGTATTTCACTAATAATCCACCGGGTAAGACATGGGAAAACTCCGAGTCTCACCCATGTCGTCAAACGAAGGAAGACCTGGAGTTTTTCTCCCGTCTTCCTTTGTCTTCCCTTAGTAGAAAACTTCATGTCGTCTGATGTTATTCCATGTTGTCCTCACTCCAAACAAAGCTTGTTGTCGCTTTTTGGAGATAAATACGCGGAAAAGCAGCATGGCAATAGTGCGGGATTACGCAGAAAGTACCTTGAACAGGGTCAAAAAGAGCGCCAAAATAGGCTGCAGGACGAACGAGTCCAGCTTTGCAGCACCAGTGATATATGACTAAATGCTATGCGTTCATTACTTTTAAACCAGTACCAGTGACATCAAAGGCAACCTCAAAGACAAAAGTTTCAGAGTTTAGAGCTATTCTAACATAATAACCATTTATTATGTTAGAATAGCTCTAAACTGTGAAACTTCTTTGGAAGAAACCATCAAACAAACGTTAACGTTCATCAAAGTTAATGATTCGAGAAAAACATTGATATATCGTTGACGGAAACCTCTCATCTTTCTCGGATTTGCTGATAAGCCTTTGGGGAATGAAAAGCTGATTAAAGAACAAGAGGCCGTCGATGCAACGTCCGATGAAGACATCAATCCGAGAAGCGAGATGGCAACGCTATCCGTATATGCATATCCCAAACACAAACAGAAAAAAGTAATTGAACCCAGATTGGTGGTGAGTTGAGTATAAATAATAATTAGACGCGTACACACGCGTTTACTCGGGCTACCAGATGTTTGGATTCATAGTGATGGGTCTAAAGTTTATTTATGCCAAGTTTTATCACAAAATGAATGATTCGGCCTAAAAATTGCTAACAACCTCAGGTCTGGGAGCTATAATTCAATGTCTAAAAACAAAGTAAAGGAAATCTTTTAAATCATTGTCATTGTCAATTAGAAGATTACAAAAAATCAACAAACATTTTCCTACCATTAGATTAATCCTCGTCAGTTCTGTAAAAACTGTGAGAACTGTCAGTTTGCAAACGGTATCCGCTTGAGAATTTTTTATGGTTGAAAGCATTTCATGGCGAAGCTCGCTTTAATTTGCACAATGAATTTTAAACCGTATATATTTTGTGCAGTTCTTTCTTCTATGGAACTTTACTTTACTTTATGTTTGAGTTAAACTATAAAAAGAATTTCTTAAATAAATTTGGGTTGTAAAAAAGTAAAATGCTAAGAGAAACAAAGAAATAAAACAAAATAAACTTTTACAAGATGTTCTGTCTAGACTGCAGTACTAGCTTTTCAGTTGACGGTAAAGTTTGGAAACATGAAGTTTATAAAGATATTGCAAACTTTATAGATCTAGCCATTTACAAGTCGAATAAAAAATTACAGATATTAGCAGAAAGAATATTGTTTAGGAAAATTCATATTTGACTTCGCGACAAAGACTAAATTATAAAACATTTGGCAGCTCTCGGTCAACAAACACGTGTGACACAAATAACTCAAAGTAAATTTGTTTTCGCCGTAAAGCAAAGCACGACAGTCTTTTCAGCTTTTGCACAATACTTGCGGTAATTGCAAAGAAAAATTATGCCGTTTAGTTTTGAAGTCGCAAAACAGCTTTAGAAACAAGTCCCGTGTTGGATTGACACGAATACATAGCGAGCTGACTCAAACAATCGCCATGTCCATCATTAATTTGTGTATACTTTGATCGTCGGAGCAAGAAGTTCATTGGAAGACATCTGTTCTAAAAGTAACTATTTTTTAAAAATATTTGTTTATTAGCTCACGCACAAAATTTGATTTGATTTTGGGAAAACCGCAGACTGATTACAACGCGGGCTTACACGTTTTCAACATCGTCGATAGATAGATAGACTGGAAAGGTAAAGCTAGACTCGGCCTACCACAGGTAGCCCGAGTAAATATACTTAATCTTCAGTGTTTTTACTTCATTTGTTTGCAAAAATTGAAAATTAAAAAAACAAAAGTGTTTTTCTAACCGTGAAACAATTAATTGCTCGTATTTGTAGGGCTTAAAGAAACTGAGTCAACAGCCTTTTGTAGTAAGAATCTTATAATTAGAATGAAGTGAGGATTTATTTTTTCTTAATCTTCATCCGTTCATTTGCATGAAAGATTCTTTTAACGTAAACCATTGATTTTTTTACTCTGCACTTTATCTAAATCATTTTCATTTACTGCCGTAAAAGCGTGTAACTGACACTAACAGAAAAAAGGACTGGCAAGTAATTTACTGTGTTACACATATTACTTCACCTTGCAATCGTGGTGGAAGTTCTTCATTCCTGTTAAATGCTCTTTGTGATAATCCTTTGTTGTAGACCATGTCTGATCAATAATAAAAACAATCAAAGTTTAAAAATATAATAGAGTTATTGAGTATAAAACTATGATTAGATCAGCAAATGCCTAGAACTCCTAATTAAAGAGGAGAATTACAGTATTTGCAAAGAAAAATTTGTAATGGGGGCAATTATTTACTTGTGGAAAAAATGAACCTTGAAACAAAGCAAAAATACTTTGTTCTGTGACTTAAATAGCGTTGGCTGCAAAGTCACAAATGAACATTCCAAAAATATTTTAGTTGCTCACATTTTTTTTACTAAGCACAACATTTATAAAGTTGAAAAGACTGAATATTGAAACAAAGAAAAAAAATTTTTACTGTTTTGTGAATCATAGGGAACTGTTCATTGTGATTGGCTACAAGGTCACAAATTAACATTCCACACATATTTCGGTGTTCACATTTTTAAAGAAATATTACCACACCTCTCACATGTTCTGAAAGATCCGTTCTTCCTGCCTTCTCAAGACAACTCATCAAAATGCTGACAGTTGCCTTGTTACCATTTATGTTCTTCCACTTGTGCAAGGCCTTAGCAGCTCTATCAGCAACTCTTCTGTGTTCATCCTCAACATTTTCAATTATTGTTTCTTCTAGACCAAGTTTCCTGGCAACCATCTTCCAGCTGGTGCCTACATCTTCGGCAATATTATTGATGATTGAATCACTTACAACCATTTTATCTAGTCTAGTTTCTGTTGAGTGTCTACCAAACGCTAGAAAAGAACAATGTTTCATGTTTGTGTCTGAGCTAGATTTAGGGGCATTACTTTGTGTAGAAGACACAGAATCAAACAAGAATTATGATCGGTCAAAATAAAGTTGGGGGTAAGCTTTACTTTTCTTTTCATTGGTTCAAACATTTGTGTCATCTACACAAAGTAAAAGCCCTAATAAAGTTTTATATATACAAAATAAATACAAAATATTTTGTAGAATCTCTTTGCACTGCTAAGCTAACTGTTAAGCTAACTGCTTTTTGAAAAACATTGTTTGTTTCAACATCTTTTGGATGAGGAGATGCGAGATACTATAAGTTTTGAAGACCCATTGTCTCCAGATGTACAAGACGTCTTTCCGCGATGGAACACACATTCTTTGTCTTCGAGATATCCAAACATATACAAATCGTCTTCAAGTGTTAGAAGACCTCATAGAGGCTGTGGGTGTGTTCTGCCATGGTTGTTGGCCAAATAGTCAACATTCGAGATGTCTGGTACGAGGTTGCTACTGTATATCTTCTCTAGCATAATGAGGTTTGCTACATACTTTCTAGCACGAATTCTCATTTCTTCGAATTTAGTTTCTACAATAGATTCCATTCTCGTTTGCATATTCTTCTAGCCCTGTATACTCTTGGCAATATTTTTGTCTAATTAGAAAACTCTCCACAAAAGATTCCATTGCATGCATGAGTTTTTCAGCTCTAATACACGGACAAATATCTGTCAAATTTCATGGTGGACGTCTCACATAGTCGATTAGTAGTTTTAGAAGAAGATGCCATGTATCTGAAAGACTTTGACGATGGTACCGATCCGGGTCGCTGACTTATTTACCCAATCAGTGATTTGAGATGAGGGCTGTTATGCTCCAAGGAAGCCAAAACAATTTGCGTTAATGAAGTTGATAATTTACTTTCAACTTCACCAAAAAAGCACAAGCAAATTGTTAGAATTGAGGCAAATGCAAAAAAAAAAATGACAAAAAAAATTAAATTATGGTGAAATAAAAATCTATACTTTCGTGTTCTGGTGTATGCATTTTATAACATAGTGTTAAACTATGGAAAAGTTTTAACCCTTAAAAATACTTTCCTTGGAAGAAATGTAAAGGAAAATGTATAGCGGAAGTGATGATGTTAGGAACTTCAACTATTATTACCTTGTTGCCACTCAAAGTGCAAAACGGCTGAAAAGACTTACCACAATCCACAGTGTAGTTAGTTGAAATTGGTCTTTTCTCATCAGATATCTCACCACCTTGGCTGCCTATGGCAGTTGTGTCTATTATCAAATTAACCAGATAGATATTAATGATTTTTCACAACTTTCGCAGCATGAACAGGCTAATACAATCAATGCTGCTTTCCTTGGGCCATTAGAACAGTACAGGTTACCCGCCCCATTGGAATATCTACCCTTGGAAGATACGCCTATATTTCCTGGTAAACAGAACCTAGAGTGGAAAAAGCTTTATCTCATCTTAATAGTAACAAGGCGCCTGGCCCAGATTTGATACACAATTGGCTGTTAAAAGAGTTTTCCTTCACACTAGCAGTACC
>JAOBRB020085367.1:0-24040 GCA_027575285.2 Zoanthus pulchellus
TATTTCATTTTTGCAGTTTACATATGGTGAACCACACATGGGCAAAGTTTGGAAAAAATCTTATGTAGATTCTATTTTAGGGCAATGACCTTAAATACTTTGTTTTTATGCTACTTTAAAATTAGATATTTAATTATACAACAATTTGTTTAAAATTGTGGAATGTTATTTGGCAGGTTTGCACTATCCAGCTCTGACAAATGTTCTTGCCAAAAGAATCCCAGTGAATGACAGAACCTTCATTACAAGTTTGGTGTTTGCTTCTGGACCGTTAGGGTATGTGAACGGTAAATAATTTTTATATTGCGATTTTATAGTTTTATTATTAAAACCACATATTTTGTATGTGTTATTCAATACAGTTCACTACTTGCCGGGCTTGTAGGCTCCCCAATTTTGGAAAAGGCAGGATGGAAAAGTGTTTTTTTAACATTTAGCTCTCTGGGTTTCATTTGGGCAGCGTTATGGAGATGGTGCCTGATGCAGCCATTAGAAGAAGCACGATTTATTCATACTCATGAAGAAGATCAACTCACTGCCACTGGTCCTCTCAGGAAACCTCAACCCCAAACAGTAGCAGCTGTTCCTTGGGGGAAGCTTGCAAAAGCTCCTGCTATCTGGTGAGGCAATCCAACTTCTGTTATTGCAACAGTTCTGCTTAATGTTATTTGTAATGCCACAAATGCTTGTACAGTATTTCCCTTAAAGTGGGTATATCCACATGTACATTATCTCTCCCATCCTTGATAGGGCATTGGTGGTAACACAGTTCTGTGCTGACACATGCTTTTGGAATTTGTTTATGTGGCTGCCTTCATATTTTGAAGAAAGTTTTCCAGGGAGCAAGGTATGATCAATTTAAGACAGTGTTTATAAACTTGTATTGATCATCGTCATTCTCGTTTTAAAATGTTCACATTTTCCCATTTAGGATCAGTGGGGTTGGACAAGTGATGAATGTTCTCCACATCCGTCGATCCTACACTACAGTACATGCAGTTATTATTGATTTGATAAATTTTTTAATTATTGTTTATTAATTAACGGTTCCTGGGTAGACACGGTTGGCACAGTTGGTAAGATCTTTGTTTTCCAACCACAAGGGCCCCAGTTCTATTCCAACAGTTTTGCCGTGATTCGAATATTTATGTGGTCACCTTTTCCGCCTGAGCCAACTCAGTCTTCCATCATTCTCGGACAGGTAAATGAGTGCTGGGAGCTAACCTGGGATGGTTAGCATCCCGTCCAGGGTGAAAAATTCTCATCTGCTTAATACTACAGAAACTGGAGATAAGTGCTAGCTCCATGGGCCACTAGGCTCAAAAGGATTTAGCTTAGAATGGTTCCTGTCTCACTCTGAACAATAATGTATAAATTAACAAAAACGTACAATTTTAGATATGGTAAGTCTGCTCTTTTGTATAATTATTTAGATGCCCTATATCTGGTAAATTTTGACTCTATGACTTCTAAAAATAAAAAATGAACAAACTCATTGTTTGATTACAAAATATATTAATTGTTGGGCTTGGAAATAACAAACTGTCACTTCGAATTAGAATAAATCATTTTGCTCAAGATCGCCACCATCATCATCATCAATCCAGTTTTGATCCGGTTTTATCCCTGTAAATGAGGGTGGCCAGATTTACAGTACCCCACTCTACTGACCAGCAATCTCTTCCACACCCACTCTCCATCTCATTCGATTCACTGCATCCTCCCTCTTCAAACCAACATCCATGTCTTCCTCGGTCGTCCTCACTTCCTTTTTCCCTTCACTTCAAACTCCAATGCCTTCTTCACACATTGCTCTCACCATCGCTCTCTCGGTTCTTCTCAAAATCGCCATCTCATTCTCCCTCAAACACCATACCTCACTCCCATATAACATTGTTGCTCTCACACAACTCCAATAAATCATTCCTTTCATCTGCAGCAAGAAACTAATTGAGTTCAGCAGCTCTCCACATTCCTTGAACTTCACCCAACCAATTTTTGCTCTTGGCATTACAGCTACCTAAAAAAAACCCACTTGCGTTCACTCTATCTCCCAAATAGCAGAAACCTCTCACCGATTCCACCTCTTCACACAACTCCTCCACAGGTCCCACAAAGCCATTAACCTGATTGTTACATCTTCCACACACAAAATCTCTCCCCAACCTCATGGTCACTCTCTTTACTTTTGCATTCACACACAACCCTGAATTTGCCATTACTCGCTTCTCACAAATGCCACATGGATCTATTTTACTTACAGTTTGTTCACCTTCTGCACCACTCACTAACACTTTTGTCTTCCCGAGGTTCACCTTCACCCCCTTGCTCTCGAATGCCTTCTCCATTTCCAAAAATTCTCACTTAGTCCCTCCACCACTATCAATTGAAAATTATTATTAATGATAATTTTTTGTGATATTTTGTTGAGAAGTTCATTAATAATCATTTAAATATTTATTCAATACCAGAACACATACTGTATGGTGCATCTTACTAGTAACTATAGAGTAAAGGACAAATTATATTAAATTTGAAGTTAATATATTTAAAAAGCAAGTGTGTTTTAACTCAATCACAAAAATGGCCACTCTTATTAATATATAAACGGACAATCTGATAACCAACATCGATGCCAAGTCTTTGGACGTGTTTTCAAATCTTTTAATTAAAGATGGAACGAAAAATCCATCAGACAAGAATGAAATGCGGTAGTGTTGTGAAATCCATTCCATGTCTTTGGTTAATGAGGACTTGGATCTCAACCTTAATGCTTTTATAGCTCTAACCTATAGTGGATGTAGCAAAGGACAGTGTTAAAGTTAAGTGGCCAAGTTTACAGAACAAGGCAGATTCGAAAAGTTTGTGGGAGGACCTGGTCCTTGTCATTGGTGCTGTCATTGTTTTCTTAGATTTTGTGTGAGTAAGGTGAAGATCAACAGACGAAGGAATAAGATCGAGGAAGAAAGTGCTGCGTTTGAGGAGGGCATTGAGAAAGGAAAGAAATGAAAGTGGAGAGGATGGGTAGCAATTGAAGAGTTGGTATCACAAGCAACGAAGTGTATTAGCAAGTTGGTGAAGGTAGAGAGGAAGGCTAACAGGAACAGAGATGGGAAGAAGGCTCTGAAGGATTTCACAAAGAACCCCTGGCTTCAAGTTTACAAGTTGGTGTTTACTGAGAAAGCAGGTGGCTCAATTAAAATCCCCAAAGTGGAATTGGAAGAAGCTTTGAGGGTTACCTATTCTGATCCAGCCAAGGATACCCATTCAGGAAGTATGGTGTGGTGCCTTGGTTAAGAGGAGAAAAACTTAAACCGGAGAGACATCTGAGGAAGAAGCTTGGTACTCGTAACAGGCTAATTCCGATAACGTATGATGTATTGACGTCATCGGCAAATCTTGAAAGATGGGGAGCTGGTAACAGCGCCAGTTGCTACCTATAGTGTGGCAAATTTGCCGACCTTAACTACATCCTTTCTGCATGTCATCTGGCTCTCAGAAGAGGCTGGTACACCTTTAGACAGAACTTGGTTTTGGAGGTTGCAGTTAAGGCCGCTAATGAAGCTTCGAGAAGAAAAGACTAAACCAATTACCTTTGTTGGAGCTGGTGTGCGGCGCGTGTCAAGCCAAAGGCCTAAAATGAGAGAGGTCTTGGTCAGTAAAGAAATGGGAAATTCTTGAGGAAAAGGCATTACCAGTTGATATTGTGGTGTAACATTTCAGGACTGAGAGCAACAAAAGATAACCGTTGGAGAGTTGACTGTATCAAGGGAGGAAAACTTTGGAGAGGCCCGGCAGAGGAAACTCAACGGTTATAAAAATATTAGGGTGGAGGTGGGTGAGCAGGGCTGGGAGGTTGAGGTCATTCCTTTTGAAGTTGTTTACCGCGGTTTCCCCCTTAGCATCAGAGGGTTGATTCCTGAGGGTAATTGGGGCTAGTGAAAGTCGATGGGAGAGGAGATGGGTGAAAGAACAGAAAAATGCAGCACCTGGATTCTGCTTGCCTGGGCGCACAGGAAACCGCTGTTGCGTACCAACTATTATGCATGAGGGATGCTGAGCTTAATGGTTTGGAATCCTGATGCCTGGTAGCGCTAAGCTGATGTCCCAGGCGGGCCCTGGGCTTTAGTGCACTTTTTAGGCGTATCTTTTCTTTTTATAATGATGAGCCCACTGACTGTAAGCAGCCATGGACAGCTGTATCACCATTTTTGGAGTTAGGATCAGGTTCTTACTAAAAATGCCCTAGCTTTGGCCTATTCGCGGCATCATCAGAGACTGACAAAAAGAATATTCTCGAAAATATAAAGTATAAAAGAGAGCCCTTTTAAAATAATATTCAAACTTTCACCCTGTGAAAGAAAAATTCAAAAATCAATGCTTTTCAAAAATTATTCACCCGTTGTACAGCAGCAGCTAACTCTACGCATCCTATCTAAAATATAACTTTGAAAATGTCTGCAGCTCTTCATGAGATACAGATTAATTGTAGAAAGTCACAAAATTATAATTTACAGTTAGCATAAACAAACTTTTCTTCAGGGTTGGGTGTTTAATGTGTTGCCATGGCTGGTGTATTTTCCTCTCTCATTAATCCTTGGACGTGTAGCTGATTTCATGATAAGAGCAGGTCAGTCGTAATCTTTATCTGCTACAAAATAGATTAGTTTTAAGCTTATCTATAGGAAAAAAGTTTATGCAAACTTACTTTATCCATTCCCGTCTTTTAACTATGTCTGTATTCTTATAGTTCTAAAATAAACGCTCTCTTTGGCATTGTTTTGTTTTATAAAACTGATTAGAATGCAATAATCCTCAGATCTGCTGCAAATCTATTTTATATAACTGATCATAAATCACGGAATGACGTCAAGAAAAAGATATTCAGGATGGAAGTGACGTTATTTTCTAAAAGGAATAAAACAATTAGAACAATCACCTGCTTTGCATCGTTCTATTTTAACACTTTTCTCGTGTTCTCTATATGTCATAGCGTTATATATTGTTATCTAAAAATACGGTTAATATTTTTATATTCCATTTATTTTAGAAAATATACCCTTTAAATAATTACCTTCAAGTGTCAACGAAAACGTAGCCAAATTTTGTGGCTTGCATTTTTGAGTTTGCCGAGGTTTTTTTGATGCTTTTTGTTTTAGACCCAGTCCACACGAGTTCGGAGGTTTTGGTTTCTCCGCAGTGTCTCCGGAGATATCTGTATACGCTCTCCAGAGTGGGAAATTCTGTATACGATTTGTCTTCGGATACGTGTTGGATACGCAAAAAAGCTTTATACGGATATTTTTTTGTCTACGATGACGTCATAGTATGGATCCAGTCAAGTCCAAATTAGCCTTTGAGATATCTGGATATGTAGTGGACACGTGTAGACGGTCGTATACGTTTCGTATATGCTACGTGTGGACGCAGAGATTTTTGAATCGGGATAAAACAATTTGCGTTTACAAAAATCTCCGGACTCGTGTGGACTAGACCTTAAATTACTGTACAGGCCCCTGTATAGAGGAGTTTGCCGGATGTCCCTCCTGTACAGAGGTTTGCTGGTTGTCCCACTGTACATAGGGGCTCTCCGGGTGTCCCTTTCAAAGGCCGTAAAGATCCATAAAGTCTATTGGAATATAAAGGCAATGAATACAAAATCAAGATTATACAGTAAAAAATATTCATCAAATCGCATTTAGAATTAGAACAACTCGTTTGAACCTGTAATTAAACAGTTATGTTTTTAAATTAGAGTAAAATTTAAGTAGACGTTCCAGCAAAAAATACCTAGGTCGAAAGTTTTGGTTTTGCATATAACTTTATTAATATTATGCTATCCTGAAGTTGTGATAAAATGACGTCATGTCTCGGGGATGGGTCCCAAAAACTGTTGTTCGCACCCTTAAAGCAAAATTTCTGCGTCCCGAGCCATATTTTATTTCAAAATCAAGCATTTTATTGTCTTCAAACTAAGCTTAAATAAGACGCTCCAGAAGCGTTCAGTGGGCGAATTTTTGTTCCAGGCCCCTCTTCTCACAACGCACCTAGCTTTGCAAGGAGTTGTGGGAAACACAATTTATAACTAGGCTTACCACAGGTATCCCAGTAAATACGAACTTCATTGTTAGCTGATGTTTGGAGTTAGAGTATCTTTATTTAGGAAGTTAATATTTTGAAATAATTTTAATTGCGTTTAATTTGTAGGATTCTCTGTAACGCTTGTACGAAAAGTTTTTCAAGTAAGTTTTTATCGTCTTCTTTGCTGTGTTACATATTCACAATTCAGATATGAAATGGATTTGAATTCTACAGAAAAGATAGTTTAGCAATGTTAAAGATATTGATCAACAAAGTCAATATAAGCTAAAATTTGTGTGCGAGAAAGTTCTAATGAGAACCAACTGCTATTTGAATTGCTTTACAAGTAAAACATGAGTTAAGCCATTTGTAGGATGAAATAGTTCATTTAGCTGACATTTCAATAACGCAATCACAGTTTTCTCAAAATGTTATCAATTTTTAAAACTACCACTGACAGCGATTGTTTCAATCTTATCTAAATCATTTATTGACAGTCATCTTTTGATAACTGTTGATCTTTGTAGATATTTGCTTTTTTACGAAAGGCGGTTAACAGTGGAGGTTCCAGGGGAGGTTCCCCTATCAGACATAAGAAGAAGTAATTTGTCTCAAAGGAGTCAATATTCTTTTCCTTTATAGGACCCAATCGCCCATTCAAAAATGGCTGGACCTACCCCCGGTCAGTACCAAAAATTTATAAATAAATGAAATTTAGAAAACTGAACAATTTGTTGTACCTTACAAACCAGATACTTTCCATGTGCATCCCAGCTCTGTGTATGGTGCTTGTGGTTGGTGTAACAACCTTCCATACGGCCATGTTTCTAATGACAGTGGCTATTAGTGCTACTTCTCTTGGTAATTGTGGCTCTAGCGTGCTGCCTATGGACTTGGCCCCCCAATATGCTGGATCGGTTTATGGTAGGTTTTTACAAATATCTGTGGTTATCTGACACCTTTCAAAACTTTATACATCAACCATATTCGCATTCTGTTTTTTATGCTTAGTTTGCTTTGAACTGTTGTTTTAACTCCTCAATCACCGCAGTAGCATATAACACTTGTTCTTTGTTGTATTATCGTCTTTGTTTCTTTGCAATTAACCGTTTTGTCCAAGTTGCAAATTTCCTTTTTCCCAAATCAATTTTTATTTTTCATCACGTTTTGTGTTTATTTTGTGTCCATTATATAGAACTTTTCCTTTGATTACAAGCGGTTATTTTAGATCCTATATCGGTGGATTTTTGGTTTCTTCAAGTTCTGCTGGATTATGGAAATGTTCAAGTGATCAATGCTAGAGACTTGGTTCGTCTCTACAACAAATTGGCCACCTGTTATCAGCATCGTCGACTTGACTACCATCTTCAGCTCTTTTCTCTCTGTCTGTATTTCTCAATTTCATATTGCCTTTTTGGTTCTTGCAGCGTTCCATATACATGGAATCATCGGCTCGATAAGTCCACAATGAAGCCTAAATTCTCTGGATAATGTAATGCTTTTCGAATATCGTTTCGTTATCCATCAGTGCACCTTTTTTACCAATTATCTTATCCAGCCTTTCAATCGTTCCTCTTACATTTCAGAGATCCAATGACAACTTATATATGTATATTGTTTTTAATGCTTTGTTATTATCTTAAAAGGTATTATGAATGCATTTGGGGTCACAGCAGGTAAGTCCATTTTGTTTCCTCAATTGTACACTATCTATATTGATTATTCTTAAAGTAGTTCTGCTCTAGTTTTGTGAATACTTTGTCTGACCAAGTGCCCCATTTGGGTATAATACTTGCAGCTACTAGTATTAATGTCCCGTTGGTAGCGGAGATTACCATTCAACTGTAAAACTTTACGGGTTCAACATACACGCATGCGCACAACTGACTTCATCATTCACATCTACCATAATAGTGGTAACGCTTAATGGACAGTTGTTCTAACTTGTCAGCCTAGCTACCAAACAGAAAACATGCACATTGCTTTTGGGGATGTTTCCAGAAAGATTCACACAAGAATATAGGAAGCTAATTAAGTGCTTGAATCAAAAATAATTATCGTTCCCAGAGCTTGAGCCAGAAGGAACGCGATCGAAAAATTCGCTTATTCCAAGCCTGCGTTTATGGCTCCTACATTCATGCGTATCATCATTAATTTTATGGGATAAAGCCCACAAACAACTTGGACTCGATCATTATTTTTAACCTCTGTTTCCAAGGCAGTCGCTAAGAAAACTGTCTGGTGGTTGGTGCTTCATTTGAGCCGGTTAAAAACGGCTGAAAAAAGGTTTGTTAACCTTTTTCCGAGTGGTTACCACTTTCTTAGCCAGCAAATTTCGCCGGCAGCTTGCGCTTAGCGACAACCCTGTGTTTCTAAAAGGCGCTATGCTTTACAATTTTGCAATCTTTATTGAATTTTTAAAAAAGCTTATGCATCCAAGTTGCTCGATTGGCAAAATGGTGTCAAAGTTAACGTGAAATTACGGTGTTTATAGCACGAACTTTTCCTTTTAACATTCATGCGGTGTAACCGGTTTTTAATTCTTCTTAATCCTTAACTTCTTAATCTTTAATTCATCTTAAAAAAAGATAACATTGATTGTTTTGATATACCGTGCTTTTACTCGACTTACATTCCATCTACTTTCTTTGCAGGAATCATCACCGTTTGGTTAACAGGACACATTTTACAAGTTTCAAAAAGCTGGTCAACCGTCTTTTTACTGAATGCTTGTTTTGTTTTATTTGGAAGTTTTGTATTTCTCATATTTGGTAACGCACGAAAAGTAGTGTAAAATAAATATTATTTTTTTTTCCTTGCCTTCTAACTTACTTTAGTCATTTTTTTATCTTTTGTACTGGTTATTATTTTGTATAAATGTTATAGTTAAAAAATTATTCGATAACAGTATATGAACTCATAATTCGTCAACATAATTCTAGTTGAGAGTCCAATTAAAATCGAACGTGTTCTGGCTGAGCTGTAAAGTTTATCCTTGACGGTGTTAAACCGCCGCTCCCTCCCCCACATAATAGTTAATTGTCAATCTTATACCTAGTCAGTTGGTACTTGACCATTGCTGTAGGTATAACAGGAAAATCAGAATATTATGATTAAAAAAAAAATTACTGACATAGTTTGATTAGTTCAGTCAATTTTTAATAAACCCCGACAAATTAATGGGTGCTAAAAAATCTAGAAAGAAAGTTTTATCGATAGGCTGCGCAGAGGAACTTTCAAGGATTAGTTGACGTTTTTGATGGTAGCAATTCAGCAAAGAAATCCAATCATCATAGCAAACGCAAGCAACGTAACAAAAAATTACAAAAACATGCACCACTCTGAACTTTTGATCAAACAAATTTAAAAATTTTATTTTATCCTCATACAATGATTGAGGATTTCATACTCTACGATCATGCTAAAATTTTACCGTCCTTTATACATTTTTTAAAAAGCAGCCGAAAACGGACGGTAACAAAAGCTTGAATGCTTCTGTATGTTGCATACGTCATGTACTAGGGACCTTAAGCAAAGAGGACGGCAACTTGGACGCAACGGCTTCGAGAAATCACCTTTCTTATTTACAATTAATTTCTTTGTGCGTTTAATTAAAATTTTTACTTCTTTTCTTTTTGTTTAGTAAAAAAAAGATTTTATGTTTCTCCTTGAAGCTAATCAAATACTGAGAAAGTTTTTGCTGTTACGTCCACGTAGTCTCGACAACTCTAAAAAGGGTGTTTTCACGTTGTAATTTTACTAACAACTGTTTGCACGTGATGCGCTGGCTGCATTCCAACGTGCAGTTATTGTACTTTCTATTGTTGTCTGCCGTCGTCGCCGTCCCAGGTCCCAGTACGATGTACTACGGTAAATTGTGTCCATAAGATTATGTCGATGCTATCAATGTCAGTGTCCTTTATGTAATCACTTAACATTGTTCTGTAATTCTTAGGGCCAACGAATCCATTGTTTGGAAATATCAGGAAATAAGAACAATTTAAGAACAACTTGAGGCGGAAATCGCCAAAAATTTAAGAACAACCCAGCCTCAGCCGAAAGTTACTGGTTCTTATTAAAAAAAGAGTGTATACTTGGAAAAAGGGGGATGTGCAATATTAAACCTTTTCAAAAGCATTAACACAAGTCACAAGTTTGACTAACTTAATTTGTATATTCAGTCCTACAAACTAATTATATACTGCAAGTTATAGTGCTGTTATAAAATTATAATCTCATTTTAGAATTGTTCTTTCTCCTACAAATATAAACACATTATTCATAAACTAGTGGAGAACCAAATAGCTGGCAGTCCAGTTTACAACTAAATTCTTAAGAAAAATATTTGATATCTTGATTTCAGTAACGTCGTTACAAAACACGAATAGAGTACCAAGTCATGACGTCACAAAAAGATTAATTCTGAAATTAATTTGGTTGCAGTATTCGAACAGATCAAGATAAAAAAATGCCTCAATGCAAAAATTTAGCATTTTCTCACCCATCAGGAATGAAGTATTACCACAGTTATGCTCCAATGACTGAATACAAATCCTTATGAAATTAGCTTGGACCATAACTTTATGGTCATGGGACCATATCTATGAAAATATCTCGCCGACAATTTGCACCAACATTCTGACTTTTTGCAAGGATACATAGGGATAATTTCCGTACTGGGGTGTACTTATTTATGCATACAGTTTCATTGTGTATATTACTGTAAAAAGTTTGGGTCTGTGAAAGAGCTAGTTTTTATGATTAAACAATAGTTCACCCTAATATGGAAATTTTACCGATACATTTTTATAGTCTTGATCACTCGGATGATTTTGACAAATCTCACAAGTTCAGAAATTTTAATTTTTGTGACGTCACACTTCGCCACTCTATTGCTGGAAAATAGTAATAAACAACTATCCACCACAGGGGGGGTTATAGCGAGACGACAAGCGATCCCGAACCAGAGGGGGTAGTTGCTTTAGTATTTACCAAAGTGTTGATCATAATAACAGTACTGTCATAGTTATTTTCTGATAAACAAAACAATGTAAACCTTTTTCGATTTTTTTAGCACGTGTACTATCTGTTGCAAAGCACAAGGCACCACACTTGAAGTGGATAGATGTTTAAGTATTTACCCAAATATGGGGATACAAATGCAACTCATTTTCAAAAATCTTAACCTTTATAAACACGTGTATTTCCTATCGTTTTGACTTCCTTCTTAAAATCAGCCCTGGAAATCGCGAGTTACGGCAACCAATCATCATGGACATCTTATGTTTTCGAAAATATTATAATTAGATATTGAGAGTTACTGTTTGGTAAATACTAAATTATATTAACGAATGTTTGTTTGAACATTTTTCTCGCTAACATAAGTACTTCAGTTTGTATAATAGCAAAAATTAAGTTCTGAGTAAAAGTTAAAAATTCCTAATCGTACGGGCCCGATATGTTAAATACTAT
This sequence comes from Zoanthus pulchellus, assembly GCA_027575285.2. Classification (NCBI taxonomy): domain Eukaryota; kingdom Metazoa; phylum Cnidaria; class Anthozoa; order Zoantharia; family Zoanthidae; genus Zoanthus; species Zoanthus pulchellus. The sequence continues at coordinate 11,554 of JAOBRB020085367.1, forward strand.
TTCTATCGGATGTGCTGGAAAGTATATGAGACTTAATAGCTAGCTCATTCATTATTGCAACCATGCGAAATAGATTATTTAAATCAACGATATCCTCTTAGAATGTGAAGAGGTTTTCATGCTAACAAAACATAACTATAGCTAGGAGTTGCTGATAACAATTAAAGTAAAAAATGATCAAGAAAGCAAACTTACCTATATAACAAAAAGGAATTTTATAATGAAAGAGCTTTCTCTTTAGGATTAGTTTTTGATTAGACTCAAAGAAAGGCTCCAGAATGAAGTTCAAAAAGTTAACGGTCCAGATGTAGCTTGTTCGGTCAAAACACGAGAGGTCTTAATTAGAGATAAGAGATATTTTTTTAATTTCATCACGGCCTAAAGCACAATATCCACATAATTGTTACTGAGTCGTCCAGAATGTTCTGTAATATTTTTAAAATCTTTATCATCATGTTGCCTCGGCATTATTGATTTCCTGTTTCTCCTCTGTTTGTTCTTGCTCGTAAAATGTTGGCTGAAACAAAACAAATGGTTCAACAAGGTTACTACACCCGTGAGCAATCTTCCCGATATCGCTTTTTTAATTTGAAGATGAAAACTATTGTCATCTATGAACACAGAATTTGAACAAACGAAAATAAACTAAGATTGCTTTATATTATATTAAAAAAAATATTTTGGAATTCAAATTTTTAACGCGCGGCAGGAAGATGGTACCTATGACAGCAGCAGCAGTAGTAGAAGTAGTAAACTTTATTCGCACGATGTAAATTCTTTTACATATTGCTAAAGCAAAAATTTTACAATAGATTGTAGTTAAACTTATTTACAATCATACGTTTAACAACTCTAACAGTAGTAGGAAAAACATGACAAACAAAGTACTTAACACTGAATTTTCTGTTTCTCGCCATATGTTTTTAAACCGTAAACGAACAAATAGTGTTCGGGCAGCGTTAGTATTCACCAGGAAGCTGGACAAGTACCATCTCCAACCAGGAAATAAACCAGGCCGCCCATTTGTTCAAAAGCCGATTAGCACTAACCCAGGGTTTAGCACTAACCCAGGGTTAATAACTGGTTTAACCTATCGTCTTGTTTCCAATCTTACGAAGAGAGATTTTAGCTGTAAGACTTTTCGTAGAAAAATTCAAACAGCATTCATAAATAACCGTTTACCTTTTCTCAAAGAAGAAATTTTTTGTTTCAATTTTTGTTTAACTCAGGGTTTAAGTTAACTGACCAGCCTTTGAACAACTGCATGGGCCCAGGACTTCACTGTGGAAACTGCCCCAAAATTGTCAGGAACCGAGAAAAACTGCTTAATTGCGTTCGACGTTAGGAGAACGCAATCATAATCTTGCGCAGGCGAAAAAAATCTCGATTTTGTGGTTGATCCAAATCGACACCATTTTGGATTTCTCCGAGAGGGTCTGAGTTCCATTCCTGAGCAGGCGGAAAAAATCTCGATTTTGTGGTTGATCTAAATAGACGCCATCTTGGATTCCCCCGAGAGGATCTGGGTGTGGGTCGTTTCAGCCAATACCGCATGTAAGCTTCCCATGAAATTACACAACAGTTTATTATTTGACTTTTTGTTTGTATTAACTGCTTTTACACAGGACTAAGTTCAATCCCTCTACCACAGTGCTAGAAAAATCGCCATCCTATGCAACCTTTAAACTATCGAACGCACTTCACTAATCTATGATTACTGCTAGTTTTTAAAATTTAGTATTACTAGAGGGTTCTACTTTTAATTTAAATGATAAAAAAATAAGCGATACAAGGACTTTAGGTTGTTTCCTTGATTCGGTTTTGTTTAGGAAATCACGTGGTCTCGTACATACTAAATATAATTTTAAAAAATACGAGCAAAATCGAGATAGAGAGATCGACAGACAGTTCTGACAGGCAAAGAGTTCGTGCGATCAAAGAAATCATTCACTAAACACCAGCAATTTTACATCTTTAGAAAGAACTAACTTAATTGCCTGAGGCATCACACAATGGTTTCATTGCTGTAAATTGTTTACGAATATATTAATGTTTCAAGAATCTACATGTTGCATGCTGTACAACTCTAATAAATTATGTATACGTATATTCAGCAATACTAATGGCTGGTTGACAGTGTATTAGGCCGCATTTGCATTTCGGGAAAATTGGGCCCGGGAATCCTCAAGCTATCCAACTTAACTAACTAAACTGCTACGTTGCCAGCGCGGTGGTCCCTGATGGTGTAGTGGTTAACTAGCACTCCTGACTAGAATACAGGGAGACGTGGGTTCGATTCCCACTCGGGGCATATACCAATTTTTTCTGACAATTACTTAACAGTATTTTACTTAGTACTTACCTTTGTGGGCTCTTGGCAGGGATCTGATTGGCTACCTTGCTCACCTTCTTCATCATCAGTATCATCTTCACCTGAATCATTATCTTCTGCCGGCTTTTCTACAAACAAAAAAATTTTGAGTCAGTGCTTATCTCTGGTGTTATTAATCTTGAAGGAAAACTCGGCTGTCCAACAACATCAATTGCGAATAAGAGTTCTCTTTAACATCTATCTACATTGATCAGGAGCTCAAATTTGAAAAATTTCTACACAATTTACGCTAAATGATATGTTTTGACCACTGAATGTCTCAGTTGCCGGTCGCCAGCAACTTGATGTAATATAGTTGCGTGGTGGTGCACAGTACATTTACTCTTGTCAAGATGGTAAATTTCATATTGTCCTAACCTTAATTTAACAATGTTTTAAATTTAGCAACACTTGTAATTATGGAGCATTTTTAGTGTCGCCAAATATCAAGAAATAAGATAAGCAGTGTTTCAACAACTAGACATTCCAGTCTCTTCAACCCAATTCAAAGGTTTTTCGAAGCAAACACTTTCAGTTTTTTTTAGAAGCTTCACAAAAGAGCTAAAAAAATAATTGTTTAAGGAAGTGCAGCATAAAAATAATCAACATAACAGAGGTACCATCTACTAACCTTGCTTATCATCTGTTTTTCCACTGGAAAGTGATTGGAAGCACGCACGACAAACCCGGAGAGGTTTCGTTGATTGACAAGGCAATAGGAACCTGTTGGGTGAGCACCCACCACAAACAACTGCTCCACACTTACGACAATGATGCTGCAAACAGTGTTAAATTCATTACGGTCACTTGTAAAATTCTACGAATAAACGACTATAAATTACATGCCTTAGTTTCCCAAAGGACCAGTTGCCAGGACTCGCTATTTTTCTTTTATGGCTGTTTCACCCTCAATTTGTTCTTAATTTGTATTGATTTCTGTGAACTGTTCAGGCACACAGACTGGGAGGGGGTGGGAAGGGGAGTTTAGGGATTCGGACGAATCCCCCCAAACGCCGAAAAGGTCCGTCATCAGATGTTAAAACACAATTTTTTAAAAAATTAGATTGATAGATAGATTGCAAGCCCAAACCTAAACTCGGACTACCACAGGTAGCCCGAGTAATTAATTGTTTGCGAGACTGGGTGCCATTACATGCAACAACTTCAGTACTGATCGTCTAAATGACTAAGTTAAGAAGTCTAGCAGGAACTTGCATTATATCTTTACTTACCCTGCGGTTGAGTGCAGTAAATTTGGTCTTCATACAATGCATACAAGTTGACGCTTCACTATCAGGAACCCAAACGGCAGCATGTTCCATTTGACGTTTCTTACCAGCTAGATTAATGGATATTTCATTAAGAACTTCATTCTCTTTTGAAATTGCATTAGTTAATACGGCTACAATGAAGATAATTATAATACATAATATAATACTATTTCTTTATTCATTCATTTTCTAATCATGGATGGTGAAAGACATAATAGAACATTTAGTACCCTGCATGCAAACACAACCCAAAAACCTATAACTAATTACGATCAATTCCCAACCCACAAAAAACATGATCCAAGAAAACATAAGATATATAATCAAAATTCTAATGTTTCAAAAAGCTAATTATTAGCAAGAGTTCTTAATTAATGTATTTGTCCCGCGACATTTAAAACAAATGAGCTTATATGTGCGAGCATCGTCATGTTCAAAAACGATTTTAACTTATTCTTAAATACATTAACTCTAACTTCTGATTTTAACTCATCAGGTATGCCATTCCATTCATTTGATATTCTCACAAAGAATTTTTAAATTTCCGGTTGCGGTCATTACGCGTCAACAACCAATCAAATTGCGAGAAATATCTAAGCCATGTAATAAAATCATATAAATGTACGCAAAAAAAGAAATCCAAATTTAATGGAGTAAATTAAACTATAGATGACTTAGGCCATATAAGAGAGAAAAAAAAATATCGCCCTGGGGAACCCAGGGCTACAGTTACCATGTACATAACATTGTCCGGCTACGTTGCCAGCGTGGTTGGTCCTTGTGGTGTAGTGGTTAACATGTCGGACTAGTAAACTAAAGATGTGGGGTTCGATTCCCGCCGAGGGCATAAATATGATATTTTTCTCTTAATTCTTTCAATACAGATTTACACACCGAACGCATTCCAGTTACATTTGTCAACATATATTAAATTAAATAATATTACCAGAACAATAAAGCAAATACAGATAATAAAACATATTGATTGTTGGCTTGTTTTTTCGGTCTTATGTACTCCCGGTACGAAGAGGACTAAGATAAGATTGTTGGCTTTTTATACTGAATAGATCGACATACAGGTTTTTGTTAGAAAAACAGAGTTTCACCTATACACAAACCAACATAAGAAAATTCATACTCAACTAAAAAAAATAAATTATTGAAAACAATGATAAAAGTGAATCAATTACTTCATTACTTTTTAAAACAAGATCTTGAATGCACTTGTTAATATGAGCCATCCATTCGGCCTTCTCCGTTGCAGTCGCGGCATATACAGCAAATGATTTCTTTGCACTAATAATCTGCCACCCATTTCGAAGATCTTTTCAAAATAAGAACATAATCAGTCTTGAATATCAACTACATTAAAATTAACTAAATATATATTTGCAGGGGTCAATAAGGAATTCAATAAAATAATGCAACTAAGTTTAAAATCTTTACCACTAAATCATACAAAGCCAGTAAAATAATAAACCATTGTTGTCTTGCCTTCCCCTTTGCTCAAGGTTAAATTCCAGGAACTTACCAGCCAAGTGTATTGAACTTTTTCAAGGTCTCAATATATGGGAGATAGTGTTAGATCTAGAAATGGTCATTTTAAATGCCAAAATGGAGCAATATAGAAGGACGAAAAACAACATATTAGAGACCTTCAGCCACTCGCCCCAATTCCTTTTTGCTCCCGTATGCATGTCTATTTCCTCTTCCCAGTTTCCCATATAATTCTCGATCTCCCGGAAGAGACTGTTTTGCAGTCTAACACAGTAATAAGTAAAAATGGGCAAAACATACAGTAGACCAGGGGTCCATGGACCCCTCTCTGGACCGAGACCATGGTCCACTTGTATTTGTACTACACCTTATGCTCTTCATTAAACAGAAAACGTACATTCATTTGTGCCATTAGCCTTGTCAAGAACGTGTAACGAACTTTAATTATTGCCATAAACTTATAAATTCTTTTGCACAGTTTATCTTCCAATTGCCAAATTTGAATAAAAATGTACGTTCATGAACTTCAATGGCCAACCAATAGCATCCGTCAACACTGATATGCATGAAATGTATTTTCATAAATGCACAATTTAACTTTATTTAACTCGACTCCACAAACAATAACGTTTATTGACAATTATTGACCCAAAAATAAAAATGTGTTAGTGCTATTAGCAGAACTAATGACAACAATCAACAATGGATCTCTAAATCTCCAGAAATTTAGATCTCCTGCATTTCTATTTAAATTGTATTTACTTACTGCCATCATCTTCCAGTGAAACAAGTTTAATCTCTTCAAGGGGTATTATGTGCTGTTTGTTATACTGCAAACGAGAAATCATTGTTGCATGCTGTGAACAATAACTTTACTTCATACTTTAATTAAGTATGTCAAGAACATATACAACAATTGAAAAAAATAAAAAGTCAAGAGTTATCATTGGCATCTTTTCACAGCCAATTATCAGCTGCCAATTAAAACAGTACCTAGACTTCACATATACACATCTGATCATCATTCATCACCACAATCATTTAAAATTCATATTCTTACATCTAAAATGGGTTGATATGTAAATACGATCAAGGCCTAGTAGCTCATTATTAGAGAATGGCAAATCTGAAAAAAACTTTGATAAAAATTTTATGATTTCAAAATTTTTGATAATGTTTGTAGGGGTAAAAATGCAATAATAAATTAGTAACATATTCACAAAATCACCTAATGGTGATTAAATGTCAGTTGCCAAAGAGCCCACAAGCAGGTCTGCCTTTTTATCATTCTCTGTAGGAGCTACAGTATACAATAGTCATGTAAATAGGCACTAGCGCCGAAAAAACATCAAATAATGGTGGAAATTTCCAAGCAACCATACCTGCACAAGAATTATTTATGACAAATTATATAACTACATATATATAATTTTTATATAATTTTATGTATACATATCAATGTAGTAATAAATATGTAAATTATACACATTTTTTTTATAAAAGAAAGAATATTTACTCACGTTTTGGTGTTAGTCCTTTATCTAATGTATTCTTTCTTTTATATGGTGTATAATTTACATATTTATTACTATTTAAAATTGTTTCTTTAGAACCACTGACGCAGCTCAAACTAGTTTACTGCTAGTAAGTTTTCTCTCCAACATATATATATATCATTACATTAAAAGTAAAATGTTGACCAAATCAATCTACTGTACAAACTAAATGAAAGACACTTACCTTTTTCTTATTAATTATTATGTTACCATACACAAGAACATCATTAAACAAGTAAAACTAAAAAAAAAGAACATAAAACAGATACAGATGAGTTAATTTATAATTTTTAAACTTTCTTTTTTGTTACTCATTATAGCTCTTGGGATTCAGTAAGTCCCACAATGATAAATTACATATTTATAACACAATCACAGACGTTGCTCGTACAATGAGATTCAAAGTAGATTCTAATGAGACTCTTTCAGTGTATAACTGACCAACATCCATATGCACACTGAGTTGGAACCTTATGAACACCACCTGTCCAAAAAGATCCTTTTTAAAAAAACTTTTATAAAAATAATTCAGCTGGATAAACAAGAGCAAGAGTCTAGTAGTCATCAAAACCTGATTAATCAGCATAGAACATACAAGCAACTCAAAGTCAGTGAACAAAAAGCTACATATTACAAAATTATGACAAGCATCTGCCAAACTTGAACACAAAACCAACTTGCATATTTCTACAAAAAATAATGTTCATATTAAGCATTTTACACAGCTAAAATCTCTGTTGGTTTGAGGAAAAGAACTGATCAACAAGTGTTTCTAGTTTCAGCACATAAAATATTGTAGAATAAACTACAAAACATAATAATGCTCAAAAAATTATGATTATTGTATTTAAGGTTTCTGGGAGAATGGTGTACATAATAATACTTGAATGCTAAACAGTCACAGCTAAATTAACACTAATTATCTTTTTAGGTAAAAAATTAGGGTGCAAAAACAATGTATAAGGGTGCAGCACCCATTTCTTATTCTCCAAAGAGAACCTGGTACAGTTTTCAATAAGTAGTGGTTAAGCAGTACATGTTGTGACCCACTCGTCATATTTATATGCTATTCATTATATTTATATTAATTTTAATTATAAACTAGTTGTTTTTTAACGATCAAACTCAAGCAAAACCCACATAATAAGAGCTTTTTTCATGGAGTTTACCAACAAGAGAACTTACAATACTTTTCCACATACCTGTCTTGGCTTGGGTTTCTTGCGACACAATTTTGTCAACACCCCTTCCCCTACAAGTACTCTTGATGGTACCAACAATGGCTACAATTGAACATTTAATATTCAATTTTTTAAATCATGAGTCCATAACATAATTTATTGAATGCCTTATTGTACACAGCCAGTAACAAAGTTTCCATGCTTTTTGAAAAAATTGCAAGTAACCTAATTAAGTACTTCTTACAAATTTTCTTTACCAAGAACCAATTAATTAGTACAAAAAAAATACAACACTCAACTTTCCATTTGCTATCTCCTTCAATAACTTAAAAGCAGCCAATTAAGAATTCTTTCCTTAATGTTCTTTAAAATCATTTATGATTTTTTATTTCTCTAAAATTGCAACAAAAGCACTAAAATAGAAAGTTATAACAATCAAATAAAGTGAAGGATAAACAAGGATAAAAAAATCCTTCTTTTCATTTATCACTTGCAACCTGTAACTTGATTTGGCCTGCTGGTGACTAACATTTCACTCACAGAACCCACTCTGGATACAATGATTTCAAGTTATCATTATTGCTGGCAACCAAATTTAAACATCTAGAAGCCAGCTGGCCCCAAGGATTTTCTTCTAAAGTTGAGTCCTGACTTAATAAGAACAATTAATGTAAGCAATGGCTGATGTCTTACCTGGCCTGACGTTCCAAAACAATTTTCAACATTCCTCACCCTTCTTGCATTAACCTCAGTATTTGCTGAAAAGCATTAAACTTGATAAAAATATAACACAAAATCATTTTAAAGCAAAAAAATAAAATCAATTATTATAAGTCATGTTCAATTTACATATTACCCTAAATGCTCTAGTCTAACAGTACGACCCCTCTCTATAATAAACCCTCAGAGGCCTCCAGAGGATTCAAAATTTAATAAGTACTCCTTTTTGGATGTCCTAATTTTAATAAGAAAGCATTTCTGGAATTTGTAATAAGCTACATGCAAGAAACTTCAATGAAATAATTTATGGAATTTTCAAGTGCAAACAAGTTTTTAAAGGAAGTCATTTCAATGTATCTTTTACATGATAAATTTTAAATTAAAAAGCTCAAAGTATATATTCAGTTGTAGAACTTCCAAACATGTGGACTAATTAACCGAGAGAGGAAGAGGGCAGCCATAGGCACTCAAAGCCAGCAATCCCAATGATCAAACAAATTTAATATGTACTGTATATTTAACGCAACAGTTATTAGTGCTCACTAACCCTGAGCCAAACCTGTTGTTATAAACGAGACGTAACTACTAAGGTCTGCCAGTGAGAAAATTAAGCAATGAAAGCCAAAAGAAAAGTAATTTTATTAAATATTTAAATTTAATTAGGTGTTGTGTAACTAAACTAAGTAAGAGGAAATGATAGCACCACGGGCAACCTACAAGGAAATTCCCGATAATAAAACCTTAGAAAGTCATCACCGTTTCTAACCAATTTTCGGGAACAAACAATGAAATCTGAAATCAATACGTGAATCTTTACTACAGAAATGTAACTTAAAAAAACAGAAATATCAAGTGTTGGCATAAAAAGTGAATTTTAGTAGAATTAATCTAGCGACATTCGGAACTAGGTAAATGTAGTTTCGCGTCTTCATAAAACGCTTTTAAAACTGGCAGTTAATTCATGAAACATTACGTCGCTTCATGTAAATATGAAGAAACGATTATGAACATGAAGAACTAAATACGCAACCATAACACAAGTTTCGAAACTTACCTAGTCGATCCACCATTTTGGTTGTCGTAAAGCAAATCGTAGATTTTCACGTGAGGTCCGAAAGAAACTGTGATTGGTTCATGGGCGGAGCTCAAGTTGCAAGGGGGTGTGACCTCGTTACCCATGTTACGTTTAGACTGGCCATTTTTGGGCATCGCGATTCTGTTTCTTTTCCGTATTCATCGACACATGACTATAAATGTCAATCGTTCCTAAAGAGTTTGATTTGGTTTTATTTTTTATAACCTTTTACCGAAAAAACGGTAATCTTGAAAGCTTAGTGTTTCATTTGATAACGTATAGAAATCTAAATATTACAGTGCTCACTCCGACAGTTCTCTTAGCCTTCAGTCGTAACAAAATTTGTACTGTACATTCACTCCGAGTAAGGTATAAGTAGGCCAAGCTAAAGCTCCATATTAGTCATGGTTTATAATTGATTTTATAGTACAGTAAATATATAAAAACTGAATAAAACGTGAATTTCTTACCTTAAATCGTAATAAACGTTTCATGGTATGTTTGTGATACCCGTATATAATATGCATTTGCTGATTTTGAGCGAGTTTTGCTCAGTTTATTTTGATTTTTCTCTATAAACAGTAATACTAATAATTAAAGAGACCGGGCGTAGGAGTTTTTATTTTGTTTTCAGAGTTTTTCCCTATAAAATGTTTTAATGCAGGGCGATACGAAGTGTATCTATGAGTATCGAGGGCAAAAAATCATGAAGGCAATCAATAGGGGAAATTTCTGTACGATTGATTCAAAATATTTAATTTCTGGCCTCAAATGAATTGGTAACAATGTCACGTCAGGGCTCAACTCTTTTTAGCACACTGCTGCATATGCCTAGCTGAGAAAAAAGGTTTCATTTTCTTTGTGTTTTTTGTTTTTAAAGTTAATATTATCTCTAAGTGAATATTAGTTCGAAATCCATTGTATTCGAAAGTTTTAAATTAGTGCTTTTTCAGTTGTTGAATTTGCGAAGTGTTTTATAGATGTATGAACAAGAGGTTTTCATCTGAATGCTAAAAAATTGTTACTGCTACTATATTTATGTTAGTTGTAAGTTGTATGTACCTTTTAATAATATATATAGAAACGACTCATAAAACAATATACGCAATCAACACAATTTAGTCATCAAGAACGCCTCATGACATAAGATTGAAAATGACATTATAGATAGGTTTTTTTTATATTGATCTTCTGACAGATATCAGTTTTTGTTGTTTTTCTTTAAGATAGGCTTTTATTGTTATGGCATTTAGAAACGACTCAAAAAGCAATGTATGCAAACGATTTCTGTAGCGCGCACAAAAGCATTGTTTAAGGGTTAACTAGTATTATTCTAAATAGTTCATACTCACTTTTGCCATTCGTCATTTTGAGTGAAGGAAAGAAAATATAGAACAGAATTTAACATATTAATTCTAAAATGTCGAAAGGAACATAAAATTGAAAAAGGGAAACATTCTTGTGACACTGACGGAGAAATTAACGAATCAAAGCAAAGAAATGGAAGATCAAAGAGAAAAAGACCAAGAATCGAAAATAAAATGAATGAAGAACATATATGGAGCTAGAAGAAGGAACAAGTCAAGACCAGTCATGATGATGAATAAGCCTCCTGAAATTAAGTTCATTAGTTGATTAAGACGATACTAAAACTCTCGTAGATTTGGTTTTAAAAGGTTTGGTTCGAAAGACTTTAAACAATTTGATTATAGTTAAGAACAATCGTAAAAGACAAAGAGACTGAGTGTTTTAAAAACTATTGTACCATTACCAAAATGTCTTGTATTGTATTTTATAATTGTTGTAAATAGTTGAGACTCGTGAGATACAGTGTTGAGGGGTCTCCGGATTAGTTGTCCGTGACTGGCTTTTGTTTCTTGGGTCAAAATATAATCAACTATGGTCAAAACTACACTCACTGACAACTACACAGCCTTTTTAAATCTGAACGACCACTCAACAAACGAAATTAGAAAATTATTGTTTGCCATGATTCACATATCTTGGCCAAACATTTTGTTTATGAGAAACTTGATGACTAACTCCCCAGTTTGAATGGCATCAGTTTAGACTATACTCATGTTTTTTAGGTTTTCAAAAATACTTTAGTTTCTTTTCCATATGTTCTTTTCTTTTGTAGCAGTTGTAGCTAACTTGTCATAGTATCAATATATATTAAATCTATACTGATTGGATAGTTTTGAATTTATATATACAACACCAAAGCTTTACTATTAAAAGTAAGTTCAGTAAGAGATCGTTTGTTGAACGCTTATTTTTGAAACTGAAGTTGTTTAAAATTGCGGTTTGTTGCAAACATTACTTTTTCCAAAAATAATTGTCTTTGTGTCCCAGTTTTTTTTATAGAAAGTTAGTCAAAATTTATGATAAATCAAATATTAATAAAGTTTATCTTACAAATTTAATTATTGATAACTTTAAGCTTCGCGACATTAACCAAAAGGCAGTAATATTGTCTTGTTTTGTTATCTGACATATAAAACATATCAAAGCCCAAAGGGATGATGTATATATGTAAGTGTAAACCTTTCATAAGAAAATGACTTATATGAATTCATGCAGTTTCATTTTAATGCAAATCCAAATCAGTTTCATAAGAATGGCTTGGCACTCGACTCGCATTGAAACAGCAGGGGTACAAAGCCAAGGGAACTCGGAAATGGACTAGATCGAGTGAGAGGTCTATCTGTGCTAGCAACCTCGTACCCAGGGTCATTTCAGGATTTAATGGAGCCGAAACCAATTGCAGAGTTGCACACAATTTGGGCATCCTGCTGATGAACAGTGGCTGTTTT